>CP137666.1:11401286-11544061 GCA_037976565.1 Mesocentrotus franciscanus | reverse complement strand
TTGCAAAGCAGTTTTTTTTTTTAAACTGAATGACCTACCCTGCTTTTTAAAGAAGTCAATCATGAATAAATTAATAAATAAAATAAAGGAAGATAAAATTAAGATACTTTATAATATATTCCATGGCACATAATTCATCATCGAACTCAATTTATATTCTTAGAAATTATTTGAAATGTGGTCACACGTTAAAAGGCGGCCCACGAGAACAATGACCAACAATGCCAGCAATGTGTCGTTCTTATGTGTCTTCGGGAAATTATAGCATGCAGGGTTAACAACTCGGAGAGCCCATGAGACAAACAGACCGCGAGACCGACGTCTTGCGCCCGTTAGTCTTGTGGGTTTTTGGTCGACTGGGATTTTTCCGTTGTCGGTCGAGTTTCATTATTTTCAGAGAGAATTGCACGTGTTCAGGAAGGACAAGAAATGCCCGTGAGCGATCGCGATTGTTTAAGAAAGGTTGAAAAGAGAGGAAACGTTTGAAATCATGTCAGAGCCAGCCAGGCAATGGTTAATGTGGGTAAGAGAAGAAATCGGAAATGAAAAGGAAAGAAATGCACGATGATACCAGTGGGGAAACTATAAAAAGAAAAAGAAAAAAGACAAGGACCTAATACGACTACCACTATTAAGTTACATTAAAATAAAACTGCTATCTCACTCCCACTAACTATCCCATTATAAGTAAGTGATTCGGTGCACCTAATTGTTGCGTTATTTACTGACACACGTTAAACAAAAGTATTTTAAACCAGATTGTCTCATTTTTATTTTAACAGCCATAACCGCTGAAGTCATATATATATACATATTTTGTACTCTGATTCTACTTTGGTCACGATGCAGATGACTCAAATTGTACAAAATAGCATAATAGCGTTGCAAAGTCTTTTTTTTCATGTAGGTGAATTCGTGTCTAAATAATCCCTCATTATTTTGTCAGAGAGAGAAAGTCTCATAAGAAAAGCAAAACTAATCCTATTCCACTTCCTGCATCCTGAATAATTCATCAAATATAATAAAAGGCTTGTTAGAACAGACATCAGGCTATGATTTCCAGGAGATAAAGGAAACGAAAAGAAGTAAAGAAAAAGCAAGATAAGCAACATATGACCTATTCGTGGTGTCGATGATTATTTGAGGCTTATTATGATTGATTAGACTCCATTCTTTGTCATCCGCCAATGCATTTTGAAATATATGTCCGACGCATCCCCCAATTTAAAAAATCATAATTAGCGCTAAAGACGAACACGCCGCTTCATTGTTTAGGTGCCTATTATCATGATTACATCATCCATCAAAGAATAGAATAAGGGTGGATATTCCGAGAATTATTTTGGCATGATCGCATCCTCACGTGGGAAATAAAGAATGGTTCGGGCACTGAAGACAGATGTATAGGTCATAGTGTCTGATATTTACCGGTGATTAGTTCTAAGCTTTAGCTCCAGTGCACCTGCCTTACAAGTGGGTCAAATACTGGACGGTTAATTGTGCATGTTGTGTGACAATACTGCAGGGAAGAAGGTCTGTAGAGACTATTGTGTAGGAGGAAATTGTATTGAACTTTATCAGAGGCTCACCGCAGGTCGTACGAGAGAAAAATAGGCAGGTATCACCTCTTCGGCTGACCCGCATACTTTCCTGTTACTGGACGTTTATTGTGTAAGGAATGTTGTATATCCGTTGTTGACTAGATCATAACAAACGCGTTTTTGTATGTGAAGGACAAGACACTTAAAGATTCTGGCTCCTAATGTTATGAGCCAGAGCAATATAACACTGAGTTCCCATAGGCAATCTTTTTAATCAGATGGTCATATCTCGGCAAATACTTAACATATTCTATTACTAACACGCGTGAACCCTTCTCAGTTTTAAACCTGTGACTATTATATGAATAGGATGCTCCAACATACTTTTTTGTATGTGAAGGACAAGACACTTAAAGATAACAAATAGATGAAAGCTTATATATCATGCTACAAGCCAAACAGTGATAATATCAACATGATTAAGAAATATCAGAAGTATGTTGGAGCATCCTATTCATATAATAGTCACAGGTTTAAAACTGAGAAGGGTTCACGCGTGTTAGTAAACACACCATTTTTAGAGAGTGATATGTACATGTAGCTACATCAGAAATTTTTTGGTTTCAATGTGGACTTAATCAGTTTTTCCTAATGACTTTATTTTACGTGAACACATGTTTTCAAGTAAAAATTAATTAATCGCAAGTCTGTGAGTTTCTCTACCAATGATGTGTTTGAAAACAAAAATGGACATTTCTTCAGTAAAATGTTTTAAGGAAAAACAACAGAGGACACTTTATGTGTGTGGCTTTGACACCATTGGTGAATTCTGGTCTGCATTAAAAAAAAAGAGGAAGAGGTAATTATCGTTGTGGTCCCAGACTACCATAACGCTGCACCCTCATGCCCATGGGGGAAAGAGATGCAATTTTAACAAAATAAGGAGATTCACCAGAATGTGGCTTCTCTGAGAAAACAACATTCACCTCCTTTGATTGGAATTATAAATCCCTATGTGCTTTCCTCCACAGTTTTTGAAGGTTACAATTCTACAGTGCAAGTATATTCTATATTTGGATTAAACAGCGACAACTAAAACAGACCATTAGTTTACAAATGTCTGTGCATAGGTTGAATTGAGTTATAAAGGTGAACGTGCTTTAGAAGATGAAACATAGATAGAGCGCAGGTTATCCAGTATTCACACTGTTCAACATCCTAAATTAGAAAATCATACTGTTGAATTTGCTTATTACGCTGTAAAATGATCCCTCTCAGAAAGCCGGTGAATAACATTACATCCAAACCAATATGTAGGTGTTTTCTAAGCACATAATCTTTGGAGGGGGGACGGGGTAGAAGAATAAAAATACAAAGCCGCTATCTTATTCCCATATTCCCCTGTCAATTTCATATTTGGCTTGTATCAGAGAACCGCAAATGTCAATTTCTGTATATCTTACTTTCGTAATTTTACGGTCATTTTTCTTGGGAATTGTTAAATTGGCAACATAGTGCATCTTGACTAGACTGATTGAGGTATAGCATGGCATCAAGATGTCTTTCAAATGTTACTCCGTGCAGAAATAGCGACATAATGTATTACTATGTTCTTTTTTCCCTAAAATCTAAATATTCGTATAAAATAGCAACTAGTTTTAAATATTCACTTTGACTGATATCTGCCGAATATAATTTGCTTTTCTTCTTCCCCAGTATTTATGTCGATAAACATTATCATATTTTTCACACAGAGCAAAACAAGTAGACAGGGAACTCATCTCGATCAGATACCGATGATATCGCATTATGAAATTTAAAAATATACATTAAAATTTGAATAACTCTGTATTGTTAAACCCAACATTGGCTTTAATAAGTCAAGTTTAAGAAAGGAGAAATGAGACTTCTTTTCTACGCATGCTTAAACTCGACTTTAGACATTACTTACACCCAGCGTCGGATTACATATAATATTTGCGAAGTGGTAAAAGCCATGGATGCAATTTAAGGCATGAACGACATTTATATTCAAAGTTTAAAAGAAATAAATCCTCGAACTACCTGAGAACTCTGGTTTGTATTTCATTTTTTATGAATGTTAGGGAATTCCTGTCCTGTGTTATACGACCTGGAAACTACGTGCGTACTGATCTCAATATAGAACGTCATGTAACTCAAACCTAATGGTATTTTAGGTGGCGATCATGGTAACAGCAAGTCGTCTTTACCTTTTGAACTATCACCGCTCATACTTCGGGATACATGACTCTCAATGATCTCCCGATTTACTCCCTGGGGGTAGGTGGGGGTCTCAGGTTACCCGATTACCCATTTCACCACTGCGACAGGAAAGTAACTTGATTGACTGACAGTTTAGAACAGCGATACCCCCATATAGAGTGTCCACAGTGTTGACCCGAAGGAGAAGTTCTGTATCATATTCAACCTTTTTCTTCTGCATCTCTTTCCCCTCATAGATTCTACGAAGTAATCAAAAGGAGATTGGTAGGGAATGTATTGTCAGAGGCGCCAGTGAGGCATTCGTAATCTAAAGGTAGATATGTTGAGGTGCGTTTCTCCGAAATTCCGGAACGAAAGGAAATGATAGAATAATGGTTGTGTAGATTAAAAAATAAAAAATAATGCGCAAATTCTGCTCCTGAGAAAAACGTAAGGTTACGTCGAACACTCGAGCTGTGACATTAAATGATTACATAAAATGCACTACATACCTGAGCATATATATATATATATAATCATATGTATATGTCTGTATACAATGTGTATGCGTGATGTGCGTGTGCGCGCGCGCGCGTGTGTGTGTGTGTAGGTGGGTGGGCGCCTGTTTTATCAGGTAAAGAGGCGTGTTACTGGGCTTCAGGGGGGTGATTCACTAACAGCTAAAATCAATCCCAAATGAGATAAAATCGCTCTTAGGCTCAATATCACTCCTAAGAGCAATATCGCTCTTAGGAACTGATTCACTAAGGCATTTGGGATTGATTTTAGCATTAAAATCGCTATTAAGGCTAAGAGTGATCCGGATCACTCTTAGGCCTAGTACTCTCGCCTACACTTTCTGGCAAAGTCAAAGACAAAACTGTCAAACTGAAGCTAAATTAGAGCAAACAAGAGGAAGATAGATATTGTTAGTCACTGTTAAAGTGATATATCGAATCGTTTTGATTTATACTTTGATACGGTAGGCCTAACTTAGTGCCAACAACATATGTAAAACACTAAAGACTAAAGTTAGTCCGTTTTCGAGAATACCACATCAAGACTGCTACATGCTAGCTGCATGGGGACGGTAGGTCTAACTTACGTACATTACGTAGATCTAGGCACTACGGTTAAATTCGGCATTTTACTTGAAACAAGCATAAAGAAAGACAAACTATACCCACAGAAAATCGTATGAATCCTCACACTGCTACATGAAACAGTCATGAATGATTTGTTGTCATGTCTTATGCAAAATTTCACTCAGCTTTCTTCTAATGTTAAAACGAAATCAACATAGAAATGAACGTCATTGACAAATTAAGCGACGATAGCTAGCTAATTATCGTTATGGCGATCGGCTACGCGATTGATTGATGCCCAGTGACCAAAATTTGAGTCTGTTGATTGGTTGGATTGATCGCGTACATGAATATTCATATGCGCGCATGATTATTCACGCTGGGATTGATCCCAGCCTAAAAGCGATTTAGTGAACCAGTCAGGTAGAATCGATTTTAAGCTGGGATTGAAATCAATCCCAAAAATTGCTCTTAGGAACGATATCGTTCCCAGTTAGTGAATCACCCCCCAGAAGAATGAATAGAATATCGAGTTCTCATTTATTTGGAAAAGATTTCTAAGCGTTCTTATTCTTTATACTCCTCCCTAGAATAATATCAAAGAAACAATGTACCGTGAAAATAGTGAAAATAGTCTTTTTCCGAATGCCCCCATGTTCCAAATATGACCAGATTAATAAAAACAATAGAACTACGGACCACGTTTACGATGCAACATGTGACAGTAGTCACATGTATCCATTTTCATATATGACATTTCAGCAAGATTGTTTTCCTATCGATTGTTCCAAAAGCTCACAACCTCAACTACATAATTTCAGTAATTTGTGACATACAATACTTTTCCCGCTAA
Organism: Mesocentrotus franciscanus; assembly: GCA_037976565.1. Lineage (NCBI taxonomy): Eukaryota > Metazoa > Echinodermata > Echinoidea > Camarodonta > Strongylocentrotidae > Mesocentrotus > Mesocentrotus franciscanus. Next base: position 11,538,359 of record CP137666.1, on the reverse strand, counting down.
ATTCTTGAACGCTTCTTTCATGATGCATGGCATGATCAATACTCAATATTTCCCTCAGTATAGGTAGAAGTTTCGAAGTTGCAATTGTTGTATCTCTCATGGACTCTAAATCAAAAGTACATTAAAGGGAACCAAAACCCTCAGCATAAGTTACCTTTATTGTAAAGTTTAAACGATTTGAATAAGATCAGTGAAAAATTGAACAAAATCAGGCAAGGTATGAGGAAGTTAAAGCTAAAGAAATAAATTGTCACCAGAGGGCGATATTTAATTTGATGGCGTCATTTGCCGACACCTCTCCATGCCTTTTGAACATGGAATTTCATGTTTTTCCTTCTTTCTTGTGATTGAGATAATCTACTCCCCTGAAAACAAGATATAGAATGCAGAATGATATTCTACTTCACATTTTATGAAGTCGTATTGAACACAAATGAATACGAATAAAATGGAAAAATTGTGAAATTCCATGTTCAGAAGGCATGGAGAGTTGTCGGCAAATGACGCCATCAAATTAAATATCGCCCTCTGGTGACAAGTTATTTCTTTAGCTTTAACTTCCTTATACCTTGCCTGATTTTGTTCAATTTTTTACTAATCTTATTCAAATCGTTTAAACTTTACAATAAAGGTAACTTATGATGAGGGTTTTGGTTTCCTTTAAAGTAATAAAATAATGTTTTTTAGCTTGCCTGTGAACATTGTATATATGCTATCATTTAGACTAGTAGAACCTACACTTGCATCAAACATAAAGCAGTGTAATCTTACATAAATTTTACGTTCCTGAAAAGACGTACAATTAGATGAACAGTCCAAACATCCCTTTACACAATAAAAAAAAGTTCCATACAACATTTAATGTAGCATTAAATGTAATGCATTTTAATTCAATCAATTCCAAAGAGTCAACATCACAAGACATTATGCGCTTACAATGAGCAATTAATATGCAGAGTAATTGTTATAGGTTTCATAGAAGATAAAACATTTTACGATCGTCGCTAGAAAATACTCTCATATAATTCATCTAATTTGAAATATAATATACATTTCCCTGTTTGAAATATGGTGTGATATCCGTTCGGTAAACACGATGAAAGAACAAAGAGATCAAAAACACAGACCTTTTTCAAAAAGATACTGAAATGATGCCAGGGCAACAACTTCAAGAAACATTCACAATAGTTATACAGATGTTACTTTAAGCGTTTATCAATACATTCATCAATGTGGTTTGTTAGTGGTTATTCCACGTTAACAAACACAAATTTAAGAGAATTGTGGGATCACACCAAAATCACCATTTTATATCACTGGCTATTTAGGAATATTTCTTACTTATGATTCCTAGGGTCCTTAATCCACCCTTAAAACTGAGCATGTCAATAATTTCAATTCATGATTCTTAACTTACTGTATGTAACTAATACACTAAGACGCATTTTCCTTGCCTAAAAACCCAGCTGTACACGGACATGACGAGTGGACGAAGATGTTCAGTACTGTACCATAAAAATCTTAATAATTATCAGAGACGAAAAACGTTTTTGATATTTACTTCATCGCCAGTGTTTAAAGCATATAACGCATTAATTCGAAAGTAAATTAAAATCTTGATTGCACATAAAGTTAAAACCAACGATACAAGTTTGAATTCAGCGATTGTTGAATTTGTTACACATTATTTTGATGTGGTGCACTAAATAAAGCCAAACTTTGGGTCGATTCCATATTATTTTCTCTATTAACAATCCTTCAAGAGACTGATAGGCTTTGAAGAAAATAAGAATCTGCAATGTAAGTACTCAACAAACAAAGCAAAGAGTTTCTTATCTAAAGAATCCATTGGGTTCTTTAAATTAATGAAATACGTAGTCTTTAGCATCATTCCAAAGCACACGTGATTGACAAGAGTATGATAAGTAATGGTGTATGTTACAAATGTCGTGATCATTTGAAAGAAAAATAAATTCAACACAGGAACCACAACAAACACGGATTCCAAATATACATTTATGGATAATCTTAGTTTTTTTTGTACAGCAAAAACATCATAATAGTACATATTTTAAAATTACAAGTACGTGAACTTTACTCCTCAAAACTGCCTCGAATACTCAGAATTGATCAGTGTGCAAGACTTGGATCATCGTCTATCAGTGTTTGTCAATGAATAGAACGTCCGGTTGAATAGAAAGCAAAAACCAGCGTTTACGTCGCGAAAATGATCTGCCTCAAACGTGCTCATTCATCCTTTTGTTTTCCTTCCATTTAATAATAAATGGGGAGAGGTTCCGTCATTTCAAAGTTTACTACATTATATTTGCTGCGTTTCCTTCACATCACTAAACAAAACCTAACCGATTGCATCTCCTGTTGTTGGCCTGGGTTACGTGCGTCTGGTGGCTCGATTAATCGTTTAGAGGTTGGACCAAGTTAAACAGTTGTGGAGCTTCATAAATATTTCATTTTGAATGATGTTAATGCCTTGTTTAGATGAGTAACCCGGATGAAGTAAAAGATGACAAACTGCAATAATTCGCGGGATTAATCAAATGATTAAATTCCTTGGGTTCAACGTAGATTGCATAATTAGTATACAGTCCCGATGCTCGCTTTAATCAGTTCTATTCTTAATATTACACTCAGTCACACTTAGTTATCTTTCAGGTCACTTATCTTCCGCAAATCGCGCAACTGTGCACACGATGATTATTTCAGAAAGATATTATATTATACATTATGTCAACCAGGTAGCGTATAATTATTTTCCACTTAATTTTATCTATAAACTGTATGCCCGAAGATATCAAAGCATCTGACGTTGAAAGATGTAGGATATTTTGTATCACAGTGCATTCCCCAAGGAATCTATCTTTGAGAAAATCGACGCGTGGCTTCTGCTGCAGAAATCACATCTAAAGGCAACATAGCAAAAATATCTGTTTGCTTTCTCCATTAGCGGAAAAGTCCAACTCAAAAGCCTTTCCTCGTTCGTAATACCTTGATAATGTTTGACGACCTCCCAAATATGAAGATTATGTGAACACATTATGGCAGTACATTTTGGCAATAGTTTGTATCCATGACAATTCACAGTACTTTGAAAATCTGCGTTTGGATAAATGATTCACTGTTTCAATTTTACACAAAATGTCAACCGGAAAATCTCTCTGAATTCCCGGATCACCACGAAAGCAAGAGGGCTAGATTTTCTAACTCATTGAAGTGGAGCGAATGGGTAACGTGAGGACATCGTTCCCTGTACGCAACCTTGACGAAACTGTTTACCTCGTAGAACGCTCATATTCGAAACGCGTACTTGCGTTGTTGGTATACTTTGATTTCCTGTCACTGGACGCCTCTCCGTTCACATTCACATAACTTGGAATACAACAGAGGAATGTTTGGCGGAAGGCATGGCGATACCGGTCGCTCATGATGTTATATATAATTGGATTGACAGCGGAGTTTGTGTACATCATTATACGGGCCGTGTTGACGAGAACCCAGGTGATGTCAGGAGGAAGACTGTGCTGGAATATATCGAAGAGATTGAGCAGACGAAATGGTGTGATGCAGATGATATAGACGGTGATGGTTACAATAAGCATGCGTACTACTTGCTTCTTCATGCGCGTTGAAGAACTCCCTGCAGAACCTCGCAGTGAAGAAGTCTTGCTAAGGCGCTGTAGTTGGAGCACTATCAAGGTATAGAGGACCATGGTTACAGGTATCACCATGAGCAAGAGGAACTGATCTACAGTAAGCGAGAACCGAAAGCGACCACACGGCTTGTGTGCTCTAGGTAAACAATAGGAGCATTCTACTTTGGTCCTTGGGTAATGGTCAAATTCGGTCTCGTTCGATGAGTCGGGCCAGACCAGGTTAACCTCGTACAAGTCGGCGAAGACGATGGTGGGAATTTTGTAAAGACAGGTAAAAAGCCATATCAACCCGCATACCAATATCGCTCGCGGTCTCGTGCTCAACTGCTTGAATTTGTGGGGCCAGCAAATAGCAACGTATCGCTCCAGAGTGACCACAATGACCGTCAGTCCAGACACTATGATTCCAACATCGGTTGCAAACATGGTTAACTTGCAGTAAGGACGGCTGATGCTCTTGTAATCTGCAAAGACGGGACTCGTAGCGTACAGAATCCAGAACTGCGGCACGGCAGACAAGAAGAAGAGCATGTCGGCGATAGCGAGGTTGATCAGGTAATGATTGGTGACCGTCCTCATGCCTTTGATCCGAAGGAAGACCACGATGACCGAAGCGTTCCCAATGACACCTATGATGAAGATGATGGGCATGGCCACCGTGACGAGAAGCCGATCCAAGTAAGAGTAGATGTAGAGCTGGAGAACCTCCTTTGTAATGACATATTCCAATTTGGTACCGGTGTCTGCAGCCATCGAACCGTTGGCGGATGCCTCCCCGGGTCCAAGACTGGAGATGCCATCCTCTAAGATGGTCGCCACGCTTGGAAATGGACTAGTCAAACTCATCGTCCCATTAGTCACTTCTTGCAAGATGATACTGTGGTAAAAGAAAATGCCAAAGAAATGATAGGTATCAAACGATGTGTTGTTTATAACCCGTGAATAATGATACGAATAAGTTGAAAGGAGAAAAGAGGTAAAGCTATATGAACATACGTCAAAAGTAATCTCATCTTTTCAATATGCAATTTGGCAAGTACGTTATATTCATCGCATGATCATATGAGAATGACAGTGTAAGTACATGCAAGATATTACGAAGATTAGAAAGAAAATTTATGAAGAAGTTTGTGAAAAATACTTTATCACTGCTACCAAATACAAATGTTTTTGACGCAAACAATGCATGATTGTCTCTACAGGGGATGTCGACGTTTAATATCCTGTGCCTCCATGTGTACTGCGTGTTCCTCAGGGTCCATTAAGTAATGAAACACAATTTTTTTTTTAATCGTTCAAACGGAGGGGAGCTCCTGACGAACCTTCAAAGTAATAACGAAGGATTTAATTTTAATTTAATTTCCTTGTGAAAGCTTACCTTCAGACATGTTGTGGTCTATTGCAAATTGGAAAATATTACTGTCAAAATGTTACATTAATGTACTTCATCTTTCCATTCATCTCCCCTTGAACATAGGAGATAAGACGATGTGAAATTCGTATAAAAGACAATAGAAAATAAACCTTTTATTTCCCACGCATATCTAGGAAAGAAATATACAACTCGCAAATATTTTGCTCTTCAAACATTATCCATTATTGTAGCAATGTATGCAGTAACATGCATAAACCTCTCATTCGCACGTGTAAGCTATCTAGTGTCTCTATGATGTACGAGGTCAAAACGCGCTTTCTTTATAATTATATGCTATTTCAGAACCTACTCTAATATCCCCAGCAAAATTGATATTAGAACATGCATATTGAATAGAATTTCTCGTTATTCTTGCAACCAAGGACCTTTGGTTTGGTATATCGTATGACGATGAAAAGTAGCTTTTTGTGCAAACGAGGAGCAACAATCAATCATACAAACGGCAACCAATGTCGTCGTCTGGTAATTCAAAAAGATAAATGCATTAACAAGCGGCACAAATTTTTGGCACTACGTTGATACCAATATTTTAGTGATTATTAATTAAAAAGTTTATTTAAATCTATAATAGGCAAGGCAGAGTTTGCCGACAATTTGATATTAGACGTGATTTCAGTGGATCGGACGGCGACATCTAATCTTTACTTCTAAAAAGACTGATATCCTAATTAGCGTTGATGGAAAGGATCAATCACCCCGTCCGGGCTTTCTTGAAAAGGGGAAACATGAGCATTGATGCCTGACTGGTATGACTTTGTGATCTAGCTGAAAACTTAATGCAGCTTTGACGAAACCCATGACACTCTATACTCTTTCATATCGGTAATAATCAATGTGATGCCGTCCAGCTATAAACTTTCCCATTTAGCACTAAGATCATTAATTCTCCATGAAGACACAGATGAAGTTTTATAACAAGTGACTTTGGAATACAGTGCATTGACTTAAAGGCATGATACTTCTCGCTAAAATTTAAATTGTTATAGATGTAGATGGCGGATTTCATTGATTCTATATATATAGTCAGTGCGTTTCAAGCCCCATTCAGATATGATGCACTAAACCGCGGCGGTTTTTTTAATGATAACGTAAAGTGTAGTACGCTTCATATGTCTGTATCGTATACACTACAGAGCTAAAGAAATACGCGTAGGAAATTCGATGCTCGCAATTGCCGTTCCCTTGCACTTTAAAATAAAACCGCGGCATTTAAAAATATCTGAACGAGCCTTATAATCATCATTTTAAAACAAAAATACAAATGAAAGAGGAGGTAATGTATTACCATCTCTACTCGTAGACTAGACCACGAAAACTTGATCGATTGGTACTTAACACTATTCTGCAAATAAACTGGTAATACAGTATAGCGACGTGATATTAATGATAATCTTGTCCTTATTTCCATCATAGCTTTGATGTGCTCCTGCAAACTACTCAGAAAGCAAGGCAATCGATAGAAAGGGGTGGACACAGATAACAAAAAGTTGACAGGATTCTCGCACCATTTCCCCATTTCATTGATGTATCCATTGTATAGGAAAGTATAAAACTGATAAGATGACAGAACATGTTGGTAAAAAGAACAGAGAACCATTCCTGTACCATTATCTGAATGATCTAAATTCTTTACTATCCTTTCATGTTTTGTCTTGCAACTTTTCCATATTTTCTGCGAAAATTTGGAGAATTGGGTTTGGAGAAAGTATGCATTGTGTGAATTGTAAGATTTCGATATTAAATAAGAAAACAATAACCGAAAACAATATGTGTGAAGCAAAAAGGCACATTACACACAATACAAAACGTCTAAATAGAGAAAGATTAAAATAGGAAAGTGGAAAGAAGAAAATGACGATGTATGAACGAAGGAGGTTATGTTTTGATATATCCCGAGGAGTTTTACTTTCTCTTTCACGTCGTTGGCGTCATCGGACGAAGGTGGATATCATCACCTGGGGAACTACGCATTTGTCAACTATTGTACCCCTCAAGACACGATGGTTATCACTATCACCAAAAAAAATTCACCTTACCCATTTGACCTCAACGGGGAAAATGATGTCTTAAAATATAAAGAGGAGGAAGCAGTAACGATTGCGAAATCTTATCATGAGGCCTAGCCCTCCCCCCTTCCTAAAATATCCGCCGGCCGGCCGCCACGAGCAAGGTGATTCTGATCTCTTCAGGTGACACCGTTGGGCGGATGAATGTGTCATGTTGGATCAATACGCCACGCTGCATTTTGCCATATCCGGCACAACTTTGCCAATAGGAGACTGATAATGGCGCGGAAAGAAAGGTCAAGTACTCGGCACGATGCAAATGCCACATCCCAGATCAAATATACGAGTGTCGGCGTTATTGGCTTGATCATAAAGGCCAACTATGGATCAATGACTTCAAGATATGGCGTTAATCTGGGAGAGATCAGGATGAAATTATGGGATGAATTTACTTGTCTCTTAATTGGAAAAACTGTCTTAAATCCAACATTTCATGCAACAGGGGTTAAGTGGATTGCGCCGATCTAGAGCCCGAGGCAGACAAGCCCCAAGAGATGGACGTACTGTTTCAAGAAGAAAAAAATGCATTCGAGAAATGGACTTTGGAGGAGAAAAAAAAATCAACTTATGAACCCCATTAGAATGATGAACTCGCAGTGGACTCTGACACTGACTCAAGCCGGCCATGCGAATTAAGGAAATTGTCGAGCATATGGAAATGTAATGAAATGCCCATCCGAGATTAGAAAGCGCTGTCGTCAAAAGAGGGGGGGGGGGTAGGAAAAATGAATGTACAATGGAAAGGCAGTATGAACAGTGAGATCATAACAGGAATAAGAAAAGAAAACATTATAAGAAAATACAGTGTTAGGTTCGTGAAATGTTTTTGAACATGAAATTGAAATATAAATTTGTGGGACACTGGCGTGTTACAAATGCATAGGATTTAATGTTAATCAAAACAAAAGAAATGAAGGCTTCAGCGAAGAAAGGAGGTTGTCATAACCCTTAAATCCTTTGACCATATGCGTTATTAAACACAGCGAAGGAGCTTTCGTTTAGGGGCTATTCCATGCTTGAGAAATGTTACATTATCGTGGCATTATTTTCCGTCTACTTATCAAACGAAGAATAAACTAGACATTGTTTTAGGTGATATGTGTTTAAACAATTGAAATCCATATATGGTGATATTTCATTGATGTCCATAATAGATACACATCATACGGGAACTACCAGTGTCCCATTAACACTGCCCTGTTTTCCACTTATTTCATTGAAAAACGATTGCGAGGTCTCCATTAAACAATAGGTACTCTAAAGAATAAAAACAAAAATTTCCTTATGATTTAAATAGTCAGAAGATTGGAAAATGTTTTGTCGAATTCCCTCCCAGGTAAAAAAACAAAACTTTAAAACAGAAACTTGACACTGAAGTGAAAAAAGTACCTATTCTTTTTTTGAGCAGAAAAAAAAAATGTTTTTTGAAACCTGATATCCTTCCAGATCTTTGATTCTATCACAATTTGATGAACATATAAATTGCCATGGTAACTAGCGGAGCAGTACGTCCCCCTGAAGCCACCCCGGATCCCATTTCTTCAAAACAAATTTTGTTTGTCTCTCAGATTTGTTAAAATTGAAATTATCTTCAAATGTACAGTATGTACATAGCCATAAATATAGAAGGAAAAATAACTGTCAGCAAACCAACGAACGACGAACGAAAAATGGCAGAATTCAAATGCCATAAGTGATTAGGAAAGACTCCAGACTCGACACCGAGGGTGGCCTAATCAACCAGGTTTTCAAGATAGCTGTTGATTCAAGGACTTCGCTGATCAAATTCCAATTAGGCAAAGGTGTAAAATTCGCTGCTTGAAGATGGGCGAAACGTCTCACGAAGGATCAGTTGGATTGTTAACGCTGAGCGAGGGTGACAACTTTCATGGATAGTTAATCAATGACTATTCATTAATTGAGTGTATCAACCTGTCTCACCAAGGAAGTGAACACCGTTTCATGGATCCACCCATTAATGCTTCCTATGAGCGTTTTTTTAAATAGTGTTCAGGTGTTTTAGGCTCTGTACGTCAGGAGCCAATTTATACTGTCAATGTTGATTAGTTAAGATCCTGCTTCACACACTCTAAAAGAAAGAAAAAAAGTATTGGGTATAATTATACCCAAAATTATAGGTAAAAGTCTACTTAATAGTCAGGCATATTCCCTTTTCCCTCCTAATATTTGGTAAAATTTTGTCCAAATGTTTGAATCTTTCTTTTATTATCATTTTGTTTATTGATGTTTGTTGTGATGCACTTATGGTATTGCTCTTTATGTGTCTCTGTTTCTTTCTTTCTTTCTCTCCGTATCAACCTTTGCAGCTATGAATAACACCCCATCTCCGCTCTTTCAATGTCCAAAATGTTAAGAAATTAAAAAACAACATGGAGTTATTTTATATTCCGTTTATCTGATAGAAAATACAGGTATACATGTAGTATATTTGGTCTGATATCCTTGCATTATGATAAAATGGGAAGTCTAAATGGCGTGACCCTTACACGTTGGCCTTTCTTACACTTATGTAAGATAACACCGCAACAAGGATACGCAATTTCATATCATACATGTATGTTGAAAGCTAAAAACATGGAATTGGTTTGACACAAGTGCAAATATACACACAGCCGCTAGTGTGTGGTATCATTTTGCAAGGAAATTATCATTTTGTGATTTTGTGATTTTTGTTGTTGTTGCTGCAGGGCAAAGCAAAGTCGTTATTGGTAGCAGGTGTGTCTTGGGCTAATCAGGACGAAGACAGTAGATGCATCGAAAGGCTTTCAGCTGTTTGCAAAATCATAACTAATCATGGTAGCGAATCCCTTATACACTACGCAGAAGAAGTCTGCTCAACCTGTGGGATTTTATTAATTCGCCTCCTTCTATTTTTGTTTATGTCTTAAGTTTTTCATGTGAGGACCTAGAAAAGGTCTCGCAAAGGGATGGCTGATGCAAAGGCAGCATGAGCAACTGGCCTTCTACACATAGGCAAAAACAGAAAGTAGTTTATACAATCGGCTTAAGTCAAGAGAAGACCCCTTTTCCTTGATGGAGGAAGGATTCTGGAAGATTATTTTGGAGCCAGAAGGGCGTCTACTCATATAATTTTTCGCAAAGTTAACGCCCTGCTGGCTTCAAACAGACTAATAGGTACAAACATGAGACTTTCAATGTGCAGGAGTCATGTGGAAAATGTCAAACCTACAGACGATAGAAACGGCAGGAAAATTCATCGGCTTCTGTTCTTTGTCATCAGAATTATTCAATTTACCTTCGACAGTACTTTCTTCTTGTGGAGCTCTTCCTTCCAATTTATTATGTTATAAAACAAATTCAACAAAAGTACGCATATATCAATGCAAAACTGAGAAATAAAGATATTCTAATAAGTCTTGTAGGTCTGCGTAATGGAAAAGCTAGAAATATATAGCTTTTTTGTTTACGGGAACATGATGCAGTTAGTCTTAAAAAGGACTGTTATGATTCTTTCGGAAGTAAATCTCTTCGAGTGGAGACAGGTTCTTTCTGGGATTCCTGACGACGAACAGAGCATGCTGTTACAAACATTTTCCTTTCTATCACAGTTCTTTTTAGAACATAATCGAAACTTGACTACTTACATGGTGCTCCCTGAACAAAAAAATCTATACATTACTAGATATTCCAAAATCTGTATCGATTAAAATATGATATCTTTTGTTAATTTTCAACTTGTAGTATGTGTAGCATTTCACACAATAATCCTGCTTGGAGTAATAAGAGGTCGGTTCAGTTATAAATCTGCACAAGAAAACTTGTTACAGGTATTACAAAACCGAAGGAAATTACTCCCCAACGTGAGATTAGATACTTTATATGTAAAATAATGATTAACTACTGTAATCATAAACGGCAAGCATTGGGATAATACAAAACTAGAGCGCCTAATGGCCAAAATTTCATGAGTACACACTCCAAAAACAGTTGGGTGAAATCCACCCAACAATGGATAAAAGAAGAACTTGGGTGTTGTTGGGTAAAATATTACCAATTATTGCGTAAAATCTTGTTTTCTACCGCCGAGAAGTCCTTTAAAACTCTCCATATATCCTTGTCGCTCACTTTTCTTTGCTCACCTGTCTCTTTCGTTCATTTAATGATACCCCCCCCCTCTTTTCACCCTCTCGATCTCGTACTCTATACCACTCTGCTCTCATTTCCCCGTTGTTTTTTTCTCTCTCTTTCTCTCTCTATGATTTTTTAGATGCTAGGTTTTAATTTCGGTTTCTGTTTCAAAGTGAATGTCAAAGAAAATACATATTTGAAATATCAACATACAAGTGTAATGTATACATTGCACAAGTAATTTTTACTTACACGTTGATTTTTATCAAATGAATAAAACATAAAGATCCGTATTTCTCCTCAAAAACACATATAAATATAAAACAAACATAATATCCTACAACGAGAGTTGTTTCTCCGGCTTTGTGGCAAGAGTTAATGGCCAGGATTGATCAACTTACTGCTCAACATCACAAAACTATCAATTTTTAATCTCTTAAAAGCATGTTGGAAGGATTTGATATCCATTCTGCATAGGAATGTATTTCAAATTTGCACTAGTGCTCCATGTTTTGTTGCGTTGAGAAATAGGAGCTCTTCTTTCCATCTCAAGTCTGCTTTTGTCACTGACATAAATGCATGTTATAAAGTGTGGGCGATACATTAATGTAGTGATACATATATTCATTTCAATTCCAAATATACTAGTGTGATCAAAACGTGTGGAAATATTGTGGACATGTTTCATATTATGTACATTTCCTTATCATGTATATTGTCTTCCATTCACCTTTCTTACTTATTGAGCTTTACAAAAACTCAATTGCAGTTTTAAAGTTTATTGAAAACTACGATCAACAACATATTTAGGGAAAGCAGTATTATACCAACAAAATACGAATGATTAATTCAGTATGGGATTACCTAATAGTCTTATTAAACCTTTTGTCTATTCATACGCATTTGCAGTGAGGTAATCAACATTGATTAACCTAACTTGTGTAACCAAGGGCAACATAAAGATCCAAGCCGGATGTTCTTTTTGTCCTTGATTCATCATAAAATTTACTCCAATGAGATTGATGGGTGACGTCAATGTTAATCCTATATGTCCCCAGTGTTAACATTAACCCCAGTCAAAAAAGGGGAATATCTTTAAAGATTCAAGAACGAATGCAAATATGTTTTTTTTTAAGAAAATAAGTGACTGCTGGATTTACATGATGGAATACCAGAGCGGTGTTACCATGGCGATACAAATTTTACTCTGCCCACTGGCTATGTAGCTCTGCTAGTAAGCATGGCTTATTGCAAAGAAAACCTCCGGTATGCATGTATATCAAAGGTGTTCTGATGAGCGAAGTGTAGGCAAAAGTAGGGACAGTCTTATGAATTATGTAAAAATCACACGGTAGGGGAAGATATGGAGAGGAACAGAATGCGAAACAGACTGACGGACCGGAAGAAAATAAATACGAGATAGAAAGTGAGAGAGAGAGAAAGAGCGAGAGAGAGAGAGAGAGAGAGAGGGGGTTGGGTGAGGGGGAGGGATAAAGAGATGAAAAGATGTTAACTTTGTTGAGGCTTAACTATCCAAAGATAATAATCTGAATTCCGAATAGCTTTAGTTTCGACAGCGTAAACATCGTAAACACACTGTGATGTTCATTGATAATTCGGATAGAATTTTAAAAAAAATACTACATATGCAAAATAATAATAACTTTAGAACTGTAACAAAAGATAGAAAGATAAAAGGAAAAATAATTTAGATATGAAAACTTCTTTTTGTTTTTTGTTCCTCAAAAAACACATATTCTATTGAAAGCTTATATCGGAGGCAAGGTCAGACTGATGAAGAAAATGGCAGAATGGGGGAAAAAATGAAGGCCAGTCACCTCAACTTCAAAGAACTATTCCATAAACTTCGAACATCTATTCACTAATAGAAAGGTTGATCAGCAGAAGGATACAGATACAGAGGTGGGGTACTAGAGGGACGGAGAAGAGTCATCCATTATTATTTATTCCTTTCCGTAATAAGGGACAAGGAAACAAATTATCTTCTTTTATCTTTATCGTTACACGATGCCGTCGAACCTATTTGGCAGAAAGCTTTTACCTCTAGGTGACAACTACTAAAAAAAAACATACATGTGTACTTATAATAACTATAAAATAAAATAAAATAATGTTGATCATCCTATTCGAAGGTCTTAACTGGTGTTTTGTTTCTTTTTCATGTCTAAAAAGAACGAAAAGTTGGCGGACGGGAAATCAATTCAACGAGCCATCGATTGTCGCCTGTCATTCTGTTTTTTGCGCCATATTTTGTTACTACGCTCGAGAGTAAAAGTGGGGCGGGGTTTAAGAAGGGCACTACTGCTATATTATATCCAACAGAAAGAAACAAACAATCAAAGCTGATAAGTTATAACGAGATATTGCCAGGAGTTCTTTGTTAACATGCTGCTAAGAGGCTAGCAAAATAAAAAAAGCACTTATTATGTTTGTGCTTCACTAATCAAAACATGTGTAAGAACAGAATTATATTATGCCCACAATATGACACTACGTGTCCTCCATTAATATAACCCCGTCTTTGGCATGGTTGTACAACGGCGCTCTAGAATTTCAATGAATTAATTCCTATTGGGTACCCATTTACTACACTTGGGTGGAGAGTGGCAAATGTAGATTAACAATATAAATCAAAAACATGTGTTCCTCAATAATATGTAGTCGGATCTGATCAGGAATATTATTATTAATTCTGTTTTACTTATTTATTTATTATTATTATTAATTCTGTTTTACTTATTTATTTATTTATTATTATTATTATTATTTTGTTGTTGTTTTTTGGGGGGATACTTCTGAAGCACTCTTATTAGAGGAAGACGAACTCATTTTGTATGCTTTCCATCAAGAGCTTACTGATGTATTTCCCATTTTGTGTGTGTGTGATACATTGGTTTAACATAGACCTGAGGCATTTTCGTGGCGCCTCTCTTTTCTTCAAATTAATTTTTCACGGTAAACTTTGCTTGGAATTTATAACTTTATAGAGTGGATTTGTATAGATCATTTCATGTGTTTCAATGCGTATCGTTTTTCAATGCATACACCTTGTGAAGAGGATGTTTTGATGAATGTAAAGCAATCACCCTTTTAGAACCTAGAATTGCTATGAAGGTAATTTTAGACCCCAAAATGTATGAATTTGGATTGAATACGATCATACCAATTCAGCTCCACTTTCAAAAAAATGCGGTAACCGGTAATTAATTAATTAAATAATTAATTAATAATAACAATACACGGGCCGGCTGGTTATAACCAACACGAAAAAGCCAATAAAAAGCCAATATTGGCACATTGGCTGGAATAAAACGTATAAGGCGCTATCTTGTTTTTCAACGGCTGGTTTAAAATTACCGAATATTTGTGGGGCACCACAAATATTAGAAATGGTTATATTTATGAATATTTCAGCCGGACGTCTATGAACCGATTTTGTCATTTAATTTGTATATTCTTTCAAATTTTACACTCAGCTTTTCATTATCTGACAAAAACATTATTTTGTGTAGCCCCCTCTGCAACAAAACTCAACTATCCCTTTAACGTCCAAGATAAGCGCTCTTTCGTCTTTCAGCGAAAATACTAAGTAATTGATGACATACATAATGGTAAACACGTTTCGTCTGTCAACTTAACTAATTTGTTCTCCTCTCTTCTTCTGGGAATATATGATATATTCCATTCCACCCCCTCTCTTTATGTCTCTCTATCTCTATCTCTACCCATCTCTTTTTACCAATTTCTCTTCATATCTGACACCCTTTCTATATTCGTATCTGCTTTGTCTCTCCGTCATGATTTCTATCTGCCTGTCTATCTCTTTCATTCTAACTATATGTCACCTCTTTCAAATCCCTTACCAGCCTCTGTCTCTGTCTGTCACTCTCATTCACACCTTCTGCGACTTTTGTCTTCTTTGATTTATTTATTACTTTACTTTCGTTAGCATTCTCCTTAGCTTGCATCTTTGTTCTGTTTCCTCATTGGTAATATTCCACACGCTCGAGCAAATCTCACACTGTTTATCTCTCTGTATTTTCGTTATCTTCCCCCTCTCTATCTCTTTCTTTTTTATCTAGGCCTATCTCTTTATATCTCTCTATCCCCTCACTCTCTCTTTCTTTCTTCCTATCAATATATCTACCCTCTTCTCCCCCCTCTCTCTCTCTCTCTCTTCCGTCCTCCTTCCGCTACGTCTCTGATTATTTTATTTTTTTCCGAATTTGCCCCCATTTTTCTATTATATGCCTCAGATGAGTTATTATGACGCGAAATCCTACAATGAGTAAAGTAACTTCCAGCCTTATACGGGACATTGTGTGTATTGCTACACTGACAGCAAGCACGTCTATGAGATGGATAATGAAATAAATATTGTTGAACCTTCATTTATAATTTTCTATTCTAAATTTTATGTATGAATCTTTCATACCCTGAGAGACCATTCTCTATTTACGATATTTTATGCCATTTCATGTGAAATGTATCAATATATTTCTTTTACCCGTTCTAAGAATGAAATATTTTCTTTAAAGTAATGACGAGAGAAAAGAATTCGATAAGATTTATTTCAGTTTACACTCAATTTCGCTTGAACTACGATCACGTCGATATGTAATCTGTTACCTAACATGGCGTTGGATAACAATTACGTGGCCTTGTAAGACAAATTCTGAAAAATAGTGGGGATGAAATTGAGGTGCATGTTTGGGTCTCGGGGCACCCTTTTCAAAGGTCTTCAACCTTACGATAACCCCCTTGCATCGATCGGATCAGGGTATCCTTGATAAAACCGATCACACCTCAAGGTCTTTGCATGGATGTCTTCTAGATGGAAGTAGTTCTGATGATACACATCTAAATACTCCGGAGAGATGATCCTTAGTGGATCTGCATCCATGCTGAAGCACGGACAGGCCCTGGTAGGATGAGTGAGACCGTCGCTATCAGGGTATCGCCTTACTACTCGTCGCTGCACCTGAAGCTTATAGCGATAGCGTACGACCACCATCTGCGGGGCTTGAGCGTAATGAAAACGACCCTTGTCACCCAGATGAGATCGTGTTTCGGAGGAGAGCTCTACGAAAACATTGCCAGGTAATATTTAGGATGAGGGCAAAGAAATGGAATTTTCCATATCGGATCATGGTCACTTGTGGGATTGATTCCTAAAAATTTGCATTTGTGGCGCGAACCTCTCCATACACAGCAGGGTGTCGATTTGTATCCGTGGTTGGGGGGGATGATAGGTGCCAAAATATTTTCGGCAATGGATCAAAGCAACCAAGAGGTAGAAGCGTGTGGCAGGTTGCACCCCTCCCTTCCAAGTTATTAACTTTTTCAAGTCACCCTCAATAAAGATAACATTTCAGAGAATATAAGAGTGGTAATAAAATGAATAACATGCTAAATGTTATTTTTAAACGAAATTTAGACATTACCCCAAAAAAATCCAATGGTGAGGGATATCAACTTGTGAAATAATTATGTTACCAGTGGGCAAATGCATTAATAAGCAACCAGGAAAGGTTCATGTAGACAGAAAATTCTTTATTTCCTGGTGATAGAAACATACATTTTATGAATATTGATGTCTCCAAACAACATTCATCGTGAAAAACCCATTCCAATATTCTGTGTAAGGAGATCTCAAAAAACATAGTTCTCATTAGTAAATGAAAAAGATATTGCTTTTGGTTCTTCATTTGACTCTCTTCCTTCTTTAATTAAACCAACTGAATCCTCTCTGCGGGAAACTCAATTCAATGAAACAGAATATCACTGATGCAAAACTTGGTTCTCAAAATGACAGAAAATTTCCACTCCTGATCTCATACAAACTGTCTGTTTCTTAAAAACATAATATAAAACTTACGTTCCAACTACCAAACAACAAACTTCCATGTTCTCCTTCTTCACCCAGATATACTTATCATACCAGATACGCTCTAAAATATAAGCATAATATTCCCCTAAGGCCCTGACCAGAGCACTATTTTTTTCTCAAAAACTATAACCAGTCTTAGAAGGTGCATTATTATTGGAAGGGTGTTATAAACAAAACTTCAAACTTAATAACATTCTAACCTTCAAAACACCTTAACTATCTTATGCCTGTTACGTTTGAATACAATACAATTCTTGGCAACAATGCCCAAATTAAAAGAGTTAAATAAATACACGACTGTAACTCCTAGCGCGTTTTGAAAAATGTTTTAGGAAATATCAGGAAATAAAATGAGTGAAAAAAAAACAAATAAAGATACAATGACGTGAATTTTAAAAAGAGTGAACGGAAACAACATATTAACAACTAGTGAACTATCTTATAACTCTCCCACTCTCTACTTCTTTTTTGCACTTTTGCGCTTCGCGCTTAACATTTAGCTCGTTGCTTTTTAACGCTGCGGCTTTGCATTTGGCGCACTGCATTTCTATGATGCTGTTGATTGAATAAATTGAATAAATTCATCAATTCCTGATGAAGCCATATGAGCGAGAATTCAATTTATTCTTGTCTCATAAACGGTTGTCTCATTTACTTCGTTTTCTATTTATATATGTATGTATTATGAAAATGAGATAGCAAAATGTGTATATTGATGGTCATCTGCGAGTAATAACCATTAATTACTCTCATCGGGCTCTCATCAATAATTTTTCTCTTAATTTTTTTTTTTTTTGATGGTGAATTATTGGGGGGGATGATTGTACAGGCCATCCCCCCCACCTGAAATATTGGGGGGATATATCCCCCCATCCCCCGTGATCGACACCCCTGATACACAGAACAGTTTGTCACAGCATCGCCGTTTTAACTTTGAATAACGTTTTACAGTGACGAGCATGGTTTCAGATTGGACCATGGTCAGTTGGTTTATTGATTGTATTTTATGTATTATATTCGTTTCACGGCTCAATCATCCGTGCAAATATCGATACATTCTTATAACCCCTATCAGGCCCATATGCAATAAAACGAGCAGGAAAGTCTGGATGAACACAAAATGTGGACAAAAAGCTAAGGAGAAAGTGAATGGATGTGACATGCTGTTTGGATTTCATATATATTTGCTATGCTCACAATTAACCTAACTTTAATAATTTTAACGTAATTCCGAGGGCGAAAATTTATTCTGCCACTGCTTACTTGCAACATAATCCTGACAATCTTCTCTACCTATATTACAATGATTACACGTGTAGTTAAGTTTATGACACCTAGCGTCCTTGTATTTTTCTCAACTCAGCGCATCCTGAGATGGTGTCCTGCCTTCAATCACGGGTAAAAAAAAAAAACCCTCAGCAACCCCTCATGCAATAGCTTTAGAAAGTTAATCAAATTAATTCCATTTTTCGCATCACCATGAATACCAAAGTCGATACGCTGTTTTCTACCTGTTGAAACGGGGCTGCTCTAAAAATAAGATCGATTCGACCAAGTAATGATTTCCCCAGGGCTTCGAGGCTGGTTGCATATTGTTCACATAATCCGCGTTCCTGTCTATACCTGGGTGACTCAGATTCCAAGTATTATGAACTGACAAGTGAAAGGAGATATTGATAGATAGTTCGATGATGCCAAAGTTTATGAATTAGCCCATGGCGTCTCAAAATATCATGATTGAGACGGAGGAAACTATGAGCTGTAAGAGGTGTTTCTAAGGGAAAATACCCGGAGATTAGTTGAACAAACGTGGAATATTAAGACATGGATACACATAACTTGTAACAATACATATTCATTTCAATTTAATCCTGTATCGGATAATTCCAGCAGATTACAGGAGTTCAAACATGCTTATGATTAAATGCAAGTTTAGAAAACGAGAACAGAAAGAAGCGTTATACATTTCACCTAACCTGTATTTGGATCTCTCCCACTCCTCCTTCTCCCCTTTCTGTCTTTCTCTCTCACTCTCTTTCATGGGCAGTTGTATTCCTGCCCCTCTCCCTCTTTTATCAATCTCTCACTTCGCTTATGTTATTTGGAAAACTGTAATGATCAAGTCATCCTTGAATAATTGAAATGTTTGGTCTCTTTAATTATAGTTACTCTATATAGTTCCGTGGTTCCATCATACATAATTTTTTGATAACTGATTTTCTATTATGTGCTCCAGCACATAATACAAAATTTAAATTTCGACAAGGCCATGTCAAGTAGGCCATGGATGCTTTTAAATCAAGCAATTCTAGCAGCTAAAACTAGATGAAGCAAAATTATAAACTATAATGGAGTAATGGAAGTGATTTAATTTGTATTTATCGTTCTATATATTTTAAACCTACATCTACATCCTTCAATATCCCCTCTTTCTCTCTCTCTCTCTCTCTCTCTTACGTCCATTCAGCTAGTTTCAGCTAGTTTACGTACAGGCGCTGCGGGAGGGTGAATGGTAATCATGCAAAGCACATCATGCACTTATCATATTGAGCTATTTATTATACCCACAATAATATTGATTCATACATTAGAAAGCCTAGCTGCTTGATGGCCCACATTTAACACGGCTGTTGAACTCCACGACAAAAACTATCATCTGTGTCCATGGTCAATATGCCATGCCTAGGACCATAGCACCAATAGTATTCATAATCCTCGTCCACTCTGATTCAGATTTGACCCATTCACTTGACTGCAAATAACTAACCACTGGTCATTAGTAATGATTACCTGGCCATGCTTAATAATTGACCCAAGTGATATGATTCTGAATCTAAAGCAGCATCAACAGAGAAAACGTACCGTGCAGCTTGAAGGAATGGTCCAAACTCATTGGTAATTGATTACTTCTGGAGAAGGCGGTATCGAGTCTTTACCAATTTAAAGCATGAATTCCCCCTCAATCATTCAGTTGATGCAGTTAGGTTACGCGTTCAATCTGTACAACGTACACACACACACACACACACATACACACGCACACGCACACACGCACACACACACACACACACACACAACGTGCTTAAAACACGCACATACATAGCACATTAATATTAAATAAGATAAGGAAATGAAGGAGAAGCTTTGTTTATATTCGTTGGCGTTCGCTTTAATGCAAAGAGACGCTCTTTCAATTTTATTCAACTGTGTAGGGTTGCAATATCAAGCACGGGATTTACATGTCATATGCGAAGCTTAGATCCCCACTCTAGAAACTAGATTTTGTTTAACATTAAAATAAATACTTTTTTAATGTAACATACAATTCTATATGGAGGACGAGATCACGAATCTTCATGCAAGTGCGTCATCGCTTAATCTTTCTAAACGTCTATTATTGGAGCTTCATCTTGTACAAATACGCATGAAATTGAATCTGAGGCCCAGTTTGGAATCTGGGTCTGTCTAATATACAGTAAGAGTATTATGAATCTCAGTAATCAGCGCAAGCAGATATTATTCCATTTCTAGAGTCTTGAAAACTCCGTGTATGTCATCGGATGGTGTTTAGATACGAAGGGTCCCGCAGGTGCTCCAGGTTTTTCAAGCGGTAAAGGCGGTAAGCTTTCAATATTAATGCTCATTGTAAATATTGATAAACACATCAGCTCATGCTCCATTTATCATATGATGACACATGCTGTGTTATAATCTTCATTCTTCATTCATGAGGTGCACTTACACCAACATCCTGCGTTTAAGGGCACATCGGTATATTGGTTCCCCCACCCCCCCCCCTCTATTTGCCTGCTTGTTCCCGACACTATGAATTATAATTGGAATTATAATCCTTTCAAAGAACTGTTCATTCGTGATATCTTTTTAATAATAGTAATAATAATAATTACAAAAATAACAAGGATGATGATAATGATAATAAATTAGTCTTATTTACCCGGGGTAAAACGTCAGTATAAAAATACCGATCTTCCTGCGGGCCATGTGATTATTTTCATCCCAGGTACCTATTTAATACACCTGGGTAGAGAGAGAGAGAGAGAGAGACAAAAAATGGGCAAAAACACCTTACCTACGGATGTAAGTACTGTGCAAGGATCGAACCCTAACCTCTAGAGAGGTCTCGAAAATCAAGGGTCTTCACAAGCATGATAAATCTACCACGGTGCTCTCACCGTGGACACTCTGCTTACTGCCAGTAACCTGGATCATGATGGTGCCTTTTGTGCTTGCTGAATTCATGATTTCATGTCGAATTGTAAATTTGTTCAGGAATGAACTAAACGCAAATTTGAGTTCATTAGAAAGAAGTAGGTAGAGGCATATTCCGTGCTGTGATGTTTCAAAAGTTTGACAGCAAATATGCAATCCACAGAATTATTCTATTATAGTGACGAAATCTTACGCATTTTACCTGTAATTCCTATGACCTAGTCCACCTAGAAAACTGCGACCTTCAAGATTATTTTGAAACGACACCGATAAAAGTGCTTCATCTACAATACCAACGTATACTTCCATCATATCGAAACTGAAATTCATCATCTGGAACACATTCGTCTGGCTGGAGAGATAGAATATGCTATCCTCTCATCGGAATTGCCTTCGGCTAGACAATATCTACTTTGAAACTGAAAGAGAAATGTAAACTGATAGGGGAAAAGCCGGTGTGATTGGAAATTGCTATTTCCCTCTTCCTGTTTCAACCGCAAATTACGCCATAGGATTCTCTTCAGGGAATTGAGCTAGTTGACATACTTCTACTTCAAGAGCTGGCTGGATGACCAGGATGCCAAATAATTGCGCACTTAAAATATTTTCTAAATCTGAATCTCTATAAATGTAAGGATTATTTGCCAATGATA
Organism: Mesocentrotus franciscanus; assembly: GCA_037976565.1. Lineage (NCBI taxonomy): Eukaryota > Metazoa > Echinodermata > Echinoidea > Camarodonta > Strongylocentrotidae > Mesocentrotus > Mesocentrotus franciscanus. The sequence continues at coordinate 11,516,283 of CP137666.1, read as the reverse complement.
TTTCTCCAACGACGATTTCTTTAACCGACGCATTATTTTCGCGATAACAAAAACAAAAAATAGGCAATAAATCTCGAGGTAGTATGAGTCCTGTATCAAATGTCTTATTTTCAGAACAAAAATGTCCAAAGGCTTAAAGCAAAATAATGCGAAACATGTGTAAAACATATCCTGTAATGTTTGCTAAGCAGACCCTAATCTAAATCTCGGGCACATAAATGATGTTATTTTGTTTTGACAGCTTGATATAGCTGCAGGTATATTCTTATTTTGATGTCCTATTTCAGCTGATATCTAAATCAAAGTTCTTGTCAAAGTGTAATATGATTTATATGTGAATTTTAACAAATTCATGCCTTGTAACATGAGGCCTTCAAAAAGTTGGAATAGGAAGAAATGTTCGGGTTTCTCTGAGACACCCAACGGCCCAACAATTATATTTTAAAGCTGTAAAATTTAATTTGTTTGCAGCATTACGTCGTGACAGTTTGCCTAAAAATTTACTTGTAAGGATTTTAAAATACTTTGAAGAAAATCCCTACCAAGTGCTGCAAATTTCTGGCACTACTTTCAACCGTTGTGCATAAACATAATAGTTATTTCTACTTAATATTTCAGAGGTCTAAAAAAAACATCATAAAACTAGCCACAAATAAACAAGCACAAAAAAAAAACATAATTCTATTTTTACCAGATTTATTTCTAAAGAGATATGTCATTGCTATTTCATTCATAGTTGAATAAGCAAATTTATAGATATGAATCTTTCCAATTATGTATGTCCCTTCATAGAAGCCGTTTCCTAGCCGAAATAAATCATTGTTCAGTTTATTTCATACATATTAAAGCATTTGGAGGGTACCCTCATTACTCAAAGTGACATGACTGCCTCGAGGGCAAGTGCAACAAATACACTTGCAATGACGTCTTTTGGAGAATGAAATCGAATTGTTAGTGTCTGCTTTCTCCCAATTAGAATCATGTCCATATTTAATATATGTATGGAAGATTACATTTGTTCTAATCAGCGCTTTAAAAAACAGAAAGGAATATTGAATACATTTTTCGAAGAAAGAGAGATCAAATTCTACCCGATTATGAAACATCGTTTATTGAAATCTAATACGAAATCATTTATAACGAAAACTAAATAAAGTTGTTTTCCGTTTGGTTGACGCAGAGGAAAAGCGTTCCCAATGGTAGAATTCAGCCATATCATATTCCTGAATATACTTTTGTTGATTTTGTCTCCATTGTGATTATATGATTAAAGTGAGGGGGAAGGGGTCTTTTAAATGTCAGACTTATTGTTTCCTTGATAAACGAATGAGTTGCCTTAAGTTTCTTGATTTCCAGATAAAACAAGAGGAAAATGAAATATGTTTTTTGTTTTAAATCCTGACCTAGTTTTACGCCAACATTCAGTGAAAGCAGGATTCATTCGGGCTCTAAGAATTACCTAGAGTAACGGAATTATTACAAATAAATATGTATTATAAGTGTATTTTCTTAAATTGCAATCCCTGGAGGTATCATGAACAAAACACTCCATAATGATCGATATGATTACTCTTACCACTGCAGGCCTTTATCTCGTTTTTTTTAAATCGTCGATCATATTACCAAGAAAGCCCCCCTATTGCTGTTTATGTGTTTTAAGAGTCAGCATTCGGTGAGAAAGAATTTTGATACTGAATTCCCCAAGACAATGACAGTGGTCAGTTATATATGTTTCCATTTCTGATAAAAAGCAGATGTAAACATGATATCTAGTATAACATATCAAAAAATATTCCCCAACAGGATGTGGGGGAGTAAAAAGCAGTCATAAATCTAACAATTATCGTCCAAACTATTAAGTTATAAATTCAGAAAAAGCAGATTTTTCATTGTGATTTAATTTACGGATATTCCCTTACAAAACAACTTCAGGTAATAAGCATACATTTAGAATAAGCAAAAAAAGGAAAATAAAAGAAACAGTTAGAACTACTTTATAATTTTTGTCTGTCTTTCTTGGGTGGGTGTAATCGAATTAATCCATCGTTATCGAATTATCAAAATGCTTCCACATAACCGCATTTGAGCTACTATCACACAAAATAGTCTGATATAAGCGGTACCGGTCGCTATTATATCTCTTCCACACATAGCTAATCAAATTTATAAAAGGCTCATATCAATAGCGTCACTTCTAGTTTGATTTTTTTTTGCGAACGTCCGACATAATTACATTTGTAGTCGTACTTGACACACTAAAGGTGCCATTATAGAACATATTTTATTTTATTTAATTCGAAATTGAGAATGCCAATTGATATGGTATATACATAATATAACAGCATGAAAACCAATTTTTAACTACGATAAGCGTATCATTTGCAATGCTATTATCGGTATGATGTTAGATTGTCGATATTTACTCTTGAGAATGACTCCAAATGTCTGGCAAATTATTTTTACTTCCATCGGTTGAGCACGTTCAAGCCGATCAAAAGCAGCTGCAAGGCAAAATATTCAACCACCAAACCACTCGCAAATCATGTTAATTGATTGTGGAATGTCTACAATTACTTTTGGCGGAAGGTTGGCGTACCACATATGGTTTTGGATTCTAAGGCTCAAATAGCATCAGGTCTTTCTGAACAAAGTGTTCCCTCGAGTTTTGATCAATGTTTTGAAACTGCAAATCTTTTAGAGTGATTTGACAGGTATGGCATCCCAATGAAATCTAAAAGAGTTTGTTATACACCACAACTGTAGATAGTTATCGTCGTCATGAACATATCGTTTTTCCACCACAAAATTACCACAGCCAACAACTCACAGAAGAATCATCTTTCTTTGCGCATTCTCAGTCGCATGGCTCCATGTTGCTCCTGTTGATAACAAACTGAAAACGGATACAGGAATTAAACAAATATCAATGAAACACAATGCTTCATAGGATAAAATAATGGCTTGAATTATTTCACTTTGTATTGAGATGTGATCTATTTGTTCCAGATGGTTATTACTTTTACCCGGATTTCTTATGTAAGCGGTATTGTCTGAGTAGACAGTGATCATGATGATGTAGCATTAACGACTTTGCTTCATGCATGAACCTTCACATATCTGCATATATTCATTGCGCATTGATGAAAAAAAACAGATTTGTTTTAAAAACCTAACTGCTAAGAATGCGTGTGTATGCTTGTAAATATGCAGCCAGGGGATCGACGACTTTAAGTCCTCTCCTTGAGGGACTTTGTAATGAGGATCACTGTCTTACCAGTGGGCACAAGTGCATCGACTTGGTTTCGAACCCGAGACCTCCCGTATACGAGACCACTGCTCTACCACTGACCCATTGCGCCTCCTAATATCTGGAAGCTCGTTGGAAGAACAATGGCGAATATTTTTCTCGACCATGTTCCCTTCTTCATAGAAATATCGATTGCTTTCTTTTCACGTGAAAGAAATAATCAGAAATGAAGATGGATTGCGGTGTCATTTACAAGTTAGAGTCATCGGTTTTGCTTTAGGTGGATGGATTTTTAGATTGATTTTGAAGCAGTGAACAAAATTCTTTCCTCGGGCTTGTCTCTAATAATCCTCCTAGAACAAAAAGGATAGAACCTACCAATCAATACATCTGGTTTGATTATATTTGCATCAAACTAGATATTATCTCGATATTATCAATGATGCACGTATATGATTATAGTAATATCCAAATCCAGTGATGTCGCCAGAAATCATTTTCGGTTAATTGATTTATAAAGTAAAATTAGGTACAATTACCCAATGTCATTCACTTTTTTTTTATTCGGCAGAGTATTCTCTTTACGTTCATCTTGCATTGCTGACAGCAAACGCTTTACATATTTAAACATTCTTCTTCGAAATGCCTAAGCTTCACCTTTTTTCGTGAGCATCTTTATCCGATTTATTTCATTTCATTTTCATCAATAACGCGACATCATAATATCCTATGCGGTTCGAAAGTCGATGTTCTTAGGCGGAGCCAGAAGTAAAATAAAAGGTGAAAGTTAAAAATTAGTCATTATTGATCAAAACGTCTGTTGGCCTTTATTTGTAAGTTTTTTCTTCATTTTTCTAAGAGGACTTGAAGCAAATTTAAATGTTGTATACATCCGAAAGATGAAGATACGTATTCAGTGCCGCCTATGACATCTGACATTTCTGAACATAAACGCCTTTAACCTATAGTTGCCTCAGGTTGTGATTTTTCCATGTACAGGTGTATCACAAGAACCGATCACCCCGAAGAATAGGCAACGAATTAACTATTGTGCTGGCAAGGTAACCCATTTCTCGTTTTGGTTGCTACCTGACTACCCTTTTAGCACCTGCTTGTAACAGTTTTTTACACAATAAATTGTGAGATGGACTAGTGGCGTTAATGGTAAAACCTTCCATTGAGAAATACAATGTAATATAAGGCAGAAATATTATTTGTCTGTTTGTTTCTCACGTAAAGAGAGAAACCTGACGCTTTTGGAGGAAGCAAATGGGTCTGCTACGACAGCTGTGCCGTATCAATCATCATTTCAGAACACCATTGCTGGATTCTTACGCGGGGTAACGTTTCAAAATTAAGATTAATCTTTCCTTTCGTCATTGATATGTATTGCCTTGATGAACTGCTAACGATCGCGTATATAGCAGAGAAAATGACATGCGGAATGAACAATAAAAAACAAAGTACTTGAATATTAATTTTGTTTCACAGCATTTTATTTGACTGCAAGATTCAATGCCTATTCATGAATGTTGCTGATTAATTGAAATAATATTATGTAACTCTCATGAGATTTCAAAAGAGTCGTTTTCGCTACAAAACAATATGTTGTCTTACCTTTGCCCGTGTTTAAACTCCTAAATACTAGTATTTTCTCAACTGAATCAATTTTGGATAAAGCAGCGATCTAACACGTGCTACGGTGACATTTTCGAGCCTCATAACCCGCCAAAGATAAAGGTTTAGGGTGGAGATTGGATTTTAGGTTATATTTAAGGCTTGGGATAGAGCTAGGTAAAGTATTAGGTATAGGATGAAAGAATTACGTTTAGTGTTAGAAACTGGCCGTAGAGCCACTATCACCGGACAATGTGTCGTCAATTTCTGACTCCCATAGAGAAATCCATCCAGGCTTTTAAGTGAGGGCACGCTTAGTTTTCTGGAACACGCCAATTATTAGTGGTGAAGGATGATAATAAAGGTTCCCGAGGGAAGGAAATCCTGACGCCAATCTTAAAACCGCAGTATCCTTCTACGACATACAATATTTCATTTTCTCTCTCTCACATATTTAGTGGCACTTCCAAACTAGCTCTTATCGGAGGATGCAACGATCAGGTCTCTAATCACAATGCAACTGAGGCAAATATATTGCTAGAGAGGTGGGGTGTAATACAGTACCCCCATTTGGATTTTTGAACGGTTTCTTTTTTATCTTATTTTTTCAGTTTTTACTTGTGTAAAAAATCATATATGCAAGGACCTGGTAAGCACCCACCCCATCCCAATCGACACACCCTTTTAAAAGGATCTTACAAAGCCTGTATGTGTGGGTGTCCATTATCCCTACTAACTTCCTCAAACCCCGTTCTTCTATCATTATAAGTATCCATGTAAGTTAACTATATGAGTTGACTATTTAGTAGATATGATAATATTGCAATACATGCATAGATTCTTGAAACTAGAAAAGCTTCACCAAAGTGCTTTACATACATGCATTTGGTTAGGATTTTTAACTCACAGGGTCCCTTCACTTTTCGTCACTCCAAATTCCTGAGGCAAATTGCTTCATAATAATTCACTCCCTTTGTTGATTATTCTAAGCCAGTTAAAGAAGACAAATGGTGTCTGAATGGCAAAAGTACTCATAAATATCATGTTCATTTGACGTGCAGAAGCCACCACAATGAACACCATTGCTTAATTTATACATTAGTTGACACACAAGTCCATATATCAAATTTATGGACAGCTATGAATTGCAGACAACTCGCTCTTACACGAGATAAGACTGGATCTAAAAATTATGGCGCCACCACTGGATTTTGAGATAAGCTTTAGTTGGAATAAATGTGATAACATAATCGTCTCTGATGTACTCGACACATTTTTGTTAGACCATTCATTCCTTCAACGCTCTAGATACGTCGGAAATGTCGGATGACGCTGTTACTTGCAGGATGAAATATGAATCGCCACTTCAGTGACGCCAAATCTGTTCTAGGAAATGAGGTAGTGTTGTGTATCATAATGAACGCATAAGGCTCTATCGAAATCTTACATTGTGGTAAATTGAGGACTGACGGGTGTAAAGGGATATTGGGAATAAGATGACTAGACGACATGAATCATGTTTAACGGGGACAGTGGTTTAGCTACGGATGTCAAGGAGGCTTGTGTCCCTCTCCTTCACCATCGAATGACAAAGAGGTAAAAGTAAAAGAGGGAAAGAAAAAGAAAGGGAGGGGGAAAGGCAACGTGACAAAAACAGATGAAACGCCACCTTCCACACCCTCTCCTTAACCAGTGGCATTGTTCCAACGCATTTCATCCACCTGAGAAGACCAGTCCCTACCCATTCTCGTCATACCGGTGCCCTCTCAATCACTGGACCTTATATGTACACCACTGAATGGGTAGCAAAGTAGAAGACCAAATAGACCATGAAGTCATTGAGAAAATTGTCAAGATCATTTCCCATGATTGGTATTCAGAGAATGGTGTTACCAACCAATATGTGGTGACGGAGACTATTCAGTTTCATTTTTTCAGAGAATTACAATGGCAGAAAGCCACATCTTGAAGGGGCGCGTTCGGCAGTAATCGTTAAAAAGAGGAAACATCATTTCCAAAATATAAAAAGAGGAGGGGGAGGGTCATCGGTATGTACCTTGGCTGTCATGGTTTGTCCAATATTTGATTTATTAATTTTTCTTCATGGTCTTTTTCCAAAGTTACAAACTAATTACAACATAAATCATGATAATAAACAAATTCTATAATTAATACATCATTAACGCTAAATACGTACATTGTAATACTAACATCAAATAATAATGAAGAAGGGTTGCCACATATAGCAAAGCTGGAAGGGGTGGTAATCCTTTATAAAACTTAGTAATTCATACATACAAAAAATATTCTTCCAAATGACGTCATAATTTGAGTGATGATGAACAGATGCAATGATTGAATGAACCAAAGTTCATTCAACATAGCCTGCGTTGTGCACTGAATATTTTGACACAAGGGCATTTGCAATATTTTTTGTTTTACATGTGCTTAATTACATGTGGTTAAAAGGTACATATCAAGAAATGTATTTTGTTTAATCTGTTGAACATCTACCATGTGACAATCATCATATGGATGACAACAGAACTAGAATCTTGAAAATGCAATTGTCCTCCAGACAAATCGTCGATCTAAATTCACTGTCTTGCAGCTTGTTTTGGAGTGAGTGGACTTTTCATCTTGAATCGTGAGCTGCAAACAATGCTGATGGGGGTGAGAGAAACATTAGCCGAGCGACTTGTAATTAGAGAGATTGATCAATGATAGCCGTAGGAATAAGATACTTTGTTGGTCTTCTTTCTATACCTATAGAGAAGATGCCACACTCGGTGAGGTTCCAGTGACACACTCGTGGGGATTTTCTATCCATCTTTCGGTCCGATGCGTTATCTTGTACTACAGTATATCGTAAAGACCTCACTAAACTGGATGCGGAAAGCGCACGTCAAGCTTAGATTTAAAACTCATGGTCTTGATAAATTTAATGTGTCCGAACATAATATGAGCATTGATGAGTGAATCAATTTATTAAGATAATGAGAAGGGCAGGAGCCGTATGATGCCGTATCCGCCTATTTTTCGCCTACCCGATGTGTTTATCCGTAAAGCCTACTTTGAGTGTGGAACATCTGTGCAATCTATGTCACACCTATTAAGATGCTCACTCGTAGATGACCAATGCTGCCTGGAAGACCTAGTGGCAGCAAATGAGAAGGCTCTTCAGTGTGCAAGAGCCTGGCAGAACATTTGAGCTGAGATGATGGACACGAAAGAAGAAGAAGTCTCCAAACCTTTTCGTCATATTTCCTTGATTTTAATATGCAAATTACAGGATTCAATTAATTATAACTTGCGGTGGAGTTTTTTTCCCTCTGTTGGTGAAATATTAAACAAGTGAACGCTGCACAATTATTAAATTCCTGGCCAGCATATCTGCGAGTGATGCTCGATATAGGAGCCTAATTAAGCGATCTGGTAACTTTTTACCTGTATCCTAATTTGTTTCAGGCCTAAAGCAATAAAGACATCTTCGATTGTTGCCTAGAATTTAAAGCCCTGTGCTGGCCGCTCGCACAATCATAAAGGCTTGTTGAGACATGTGAGATAAGGCTGATTGAGTTAGGCTGTAGATTTTATCTTCTAGCGCCTATTTTAATATTGTTGTTGCCTGTATGCTTTTTATATTAAAAATAAAATAATGATGAAAAAATGGCACCCTTTCTGGATGTGAACAACAGATTCGCATAGCAGCTCTTCTGCATAGTCAGTTTTTAATTTGCTTCAGTATTCTTAGTAAGAGACCTAAAAAGAAAACACCTGGAAACGTTTGTTCTTTGCCAGAGTAAACAGATATAAATATTTAAATTAGGTACCAACAACATTCATCTCTTCCGTGGGTAGCTTTGTTTTTACTAAAAGAAAAGAAAGGATAGTTTATGTGGTTCTATTTTCGTGTAATGAAGGACAATTTTGGAGGTATGCATGCTTTAGAAATATCTATGATAGATAATGCAACCAATTATCTCGTGTCTAATACTTTTGAATTTAATTTAAAATACTCGCAAATACTCACAAAGAAAGTGCACTGCTGGAAGGCTTGTGTTTGTCATTTATCAGACCACGCTCGTTGTAAGAAATCAATTTGAAAGATATTAAGTATACGTTAAAGATACTATGTCCCTTTTGCAGCCAACATCAAATTATGTAGAACTTTGCAGGAATTATGAATACGTCATGTATGTCCTATTTGTGAAATTTAAACGTTAGCAGTGTCCTGATATTCAAATTATGCAAGGAAACCCGTTTACTTGCTAGACTTCACTGTCAGACACTTTTGAGTGACTGACTGGCTTTTTTTTCTTCTTTGGTAATAACATACATAAAATGGGCTGTAAAGGGTACATGAGCATTTGTCTACATAAGTAACCCACTTCTTGTAATGGCCAAAATTAAACTGATTGAATCTTTGCGCAGCACAAAACGTACGACCATTCTGTACAATGGTCTGAAAATCAGACTCTTACTTACTGTCTTGGTAGCACTTAAGTCGATTTGACAACTAATAGTCGCTATTTTCCCACTTAAAGACATTTTCAAGCCCCCTTTTGGGGGAAGTTCTAAATTAGAATTATCTTTCAAATGCCGTTGGAATTTAACCTTTTCATTTCTGGGGCCTGCAAATGGGACATAGTACCTTTACATGCGTCAATGCCAATTGAATACCCTTGAAACTGTTATTTCTGTTGATTACGTTGGGCTAGAATTTAAAATCCGATTAAGCGAGTATTGATCATGAGAACAGAACTGGAAAATATGGATTAAAATGAAATATCATTGTTGGTTATAGGAAAGCGCTGACGTTTTGAAAGAAGGTTTTAAAATCCTCTTGGTCAAAGATGTTTACGTAACGGTAACCATTATAAATTGTTAATTTACTTCTGTAGGCTTTCGTATAATGTAACCGTAGTATAAAACTGACAAGAAAACAAAATCTTCAACATTCTGATTACATACTTTGAACTATGGTATTTTTTTAAAACTCCCATTACAATTAGAACTGTAACGTTTTAGTATAAATGGGAGAATTATTAACTATGTATTCAGTTTCTCCCATTTGTTATCAGAACGTTAAATAGTAACTTGCCAATAAATATTGTTTCTATTTTCCACATTTCTTCCATTGATGTATTATACAGAAAGATGCTCCCCTACAGGCACACCTAAAGTGTATTACATATGTACATATGTACATATTGACATATACCTGCTACCGTATTTCTAAAAGAATTCATTGTCAAAGCTTTAAGCCATTTGATGAATTTGTATACGGCCTTCTGAATACACCTTCCGCTACATATGATTTACAACTAAACTCCCAAGATAAAAAAAATGCCAAAACGTCACTCCATAAACCAATTAATCATTTTTCCCTCCCAATTCCCCAATCTTCCATTTTCTATACTTGTTCGTGCCTTAAATTCTTTGGTGGACAGACCTGGAAATGAATTCAACCGAAATGGATATAAACCGCAAGCGGAGTTGGGTTTCTTTTTTTATTTTATTCATTCACCAGGCTCTTCTTAGCTGGTGATCCTGTATATATCAGGAAATACGGCGATACGAGAAGATAATTGGATAATACGTTGACTACAGGAAGATCAGTTGAAAAAAAAACCCGGATTAAAACAAATATATTGATACTTCCGCACTGAAAATGATACGATGTACCAAGGTTGAGGACTTCTTATGAACTTGTGAGGAAAAGCTAGGTTTCAGTAAGCCCCTGATCTTAGAGATTCTTATCGTCGCTTAGGCCCTTGGGCGTAGCATTAAGTTTTTTGTTATCTTCATCGCATATATTATACCTTAAAGATAAAGTCGTGCAATTGCATTGTGAAAGAAACGGTGTGGAATCGATCAGAAAAGGTTGATCATCTCGCATATAAGTATTGGTGTGTACTGCAAGGTTCTGGAATCATCAATAAGATAGCAAGCACTATACACAGAAAGATGTATATGGGGCTACACGAACATGTGGCATAAAAATCCGTCCCTATTTTTATGTTGTTACATGCTATATGTAGAATATGAAAGCATTTTAAGAGCCATGCTTTTCAGGGAACATTTTTATCTGATGTTCTTCCACACTTGCATAATAACAATGATAACGCTCACAAATTATTTTTCACCTCTTTCCAGAACTCAACCTTCTCTTTGACTTTAAAGCCAGCCTCACACACTTCGATTTAGAGCATGTACCTCAGAAAAAGGAAAGATGGAGTAGACTTCATATCACTTCAATTTCTTTCGACTTTCGACACAGTGATATTTCTGATGCGAGATTTTTTAAGATTCCACAATGTTCTATATATATTACCTGCAATGTCAAGATCTGAAAGGTGTGGTTAATCAAACGGCACTTTCTTTCTCATATAAAAACATTTAAAAAAGGACGCGTGTCTGGTTTTCAGCCTATTTTCAATCCTAAAATTATCACTACTTCGGTCTGCCATGAAGTTTTGTCTTGTTTAAGGTTGCCAAGGACCGGACGCATTGGTGAATAAGGAGGGGGGAGGGGTATACCCATATAGAATTTTGAGCTACCAGTATTCGTCCAATCGTCAATTTCTTTTTAGGCAGTGAGGTGCTCTTTTGGTATTTCTTTATATCTTCATCATTATAATGACGAATATTACATTCCATGTCAATAACCCCAATTCATCTATAGTGCACATCAGCACTCAAATAAACAAACAAAAAAATAAAGAATTTCGATATTCGGACAAAAGACATTTTTTCTAATATCTAAGTTAATATCATCTTCTATCATAACAATAATTTTCTTATTCTCTAATCTTACCTCTGCTAAATCGAAAGCTTATTAAAGTTATCAGACGCCATCTCACACAAATTGTTATATCCGGCAACCAGCTCCTCCATCCCAGGAGGAAAGATTTGTTTAAATGTCAGTATCTGCATCTTACAAGACATTGTCATTTCAAAGGGTATCATGGAAGTGCATGATAACGAAGGCAAGCTGAGGGTCAGAGAACCCCTTCTCTGCTATTCCCGATTGTACTAATAAAATGAATTTGAACTGATAAAATCTGATCTCACACTATGATGAAGCGAAGGCAGCACATTAGTGACAGAGAGAGAGAGAGAGGGGGGGAGAAGTCCACCCGGACAAACAAGAACATAGAGAAAGAAAGAATCAGTGGCAAAAACAAAAAATATTGGGGAATGACGAAAAATTGGAACAGGGAAACATTTATTTTTTTTGAGAGAGCGGTTATAGACAAGAAGCTTCCAAAAAGATTATGCGCAGTCTGCAGTAATATTCAGTGTGCTTTCAAATATAATTCACACAGTTCGTGAAACACGAATGACAACCCAATCTGTGGTTTGGAATTAAAACATTAGTGAAATGAAATCAAAGCTCATGGGGATTTCAGAGGAATGGCGCTCAATCAATTCTAGACATACGTCTCCATCCATGCATAGTAATGATGACGTATGTGAAGCGTAGGATATGGAGTAGAGTTGGATGTTGAGAAACATCAGACATTAAAGCAGTATCATGTCCCTGCATAAAGAGAAGGTTGAGTTCTGGGAGAGGGAAAAAATAATTTGTGAGCATTTTCATTGTTATTATGAAAGTGTGGAAGAACATCAGAAAAAATGTTCCCTGAAAAGCATGGCTCTTCAAATGCCTTCATATTCTAAATATGACATGTAACCAGTGGCGGCGATTTCTTTTCATGACCGGGGAGGACGAAATGCGAGGGACGAGGGAGCATAGTGTAAACTTTACTTACGTGATACCAAAGGAATACAGATTTTCTACAATATTTACTTGTATATTTTGAAGGATGTTATGCGAGGGAGCGTAGCGTCCGAGCGAGAAGATTTTTGCATTTGTATTAGTCGAAACGATGCACTCTTGGGCTCTCCAGAGCCTAAAAGTGTGTTGCAGTCTTTAGTCAGTATTTGCTATGCATTTCTTTTTTGCACTTTTTCAAATTTTCCGGGGGGCGATCCTTCCCCCCCCCCTAAACAAAAATTGAGGGGGGGGGGCGTGTCCCCCCTTCCCCCGAATCGCCACCCCTGCATGTAACAGCTTAAAAATGAGGACCACATTTTTATTCCACATGTTTGTGTAGTCCCATATACATCTTTCTGTGTACGGTGCTTGTTACTTTAACCAAGACTGGGCCAAATTTCTTATCATTTTGATGATTCCAGAACTTTACAGTACACACCAATACTTATATACTACATGATCAACTTTTAATCGCATGGCCATAACTCAACTTTATCTTTAAGGCAAGAAAAGAGAAGACACATTTCGTGGCACTTTCATTACAGTTAAAATAAGATTTGAAAAACTAAACTCTGGTCAGGGAAACCGGCCCTATACTACAGGACAGCCATAGAGATTAAATGGAAACAGTGGAATTTTATACAAAATTCATATAGAAAAAATATGTTGCTGAACTTTAGCTACACCAGAGCATTGTGTATAAAGTCACTTGAAGAATAATTAAACCCAAAGGGTGCTTCCATGCTTTCTAATTCATTTCAATAAATATTAGTATCATGACTCTCATACATTGTGTACCTTAGGCAAATTTTATGTTATAAGGAACATGCAGTAATTTTTTAAAGGGTCATGAAATGTATCTGTTATCGCCAGTGTTTGGTATTTAGATATTTAATGTACCGAGTCTGTGCTAAAACGTCATAGTGTATATTCTAAGTTGAGGGCAGTTTTTTTTAAAGAATTACGCTTATGACCTTTCTTTTTGTAAACAACAAATGATACGTGATCATGACTTGTATACGGAGTTTTTCCTACAGGAGGGGGAGCGAGAAAAAAAAAAGAAAAGAAAAGAAAAGGAAAAACAGAAATACATCTTGGGAGTCAGTGTCGTACAAAATAATAAAAATGACTTGTTTTTAATTTGAAAATTACTTTTCTGAATGGATAGCAATGTTGTAAAGGATAACCGTCCATTGTGCCATCCTTTCAGATCTAAGCTCTCCAAATTTGTGTTTACTAAGAGTAAGAGCAATGTAAAAATTTCATAAAACTTAGTGAACCTGAATTCTTTTTCAAAATATTGGACATATTAGAGCATGCCTTTCACTAACTTTTGAAAACGTCTTCGTTGAAGATCGAAGTATTCTGACGAACATTAGTAGTACCTCAAGAACTGCATCTCAGGTCGAATCGTGGTGTTGGTTAGTCTGCAGAAACAAACTCTAACTTGACACTTTATCACACTTCCTAAAGCCTTGAGCAGAGCCTAACTCTTTCAGTCTCTGGCTGTGTCCGGAGCAGCTAAAATACATAGCCTATGAAGTATGCTGTCAGCCTAGTCTAACCGTGTAGTCACTTTCACGCACATCGACTGATAAGGGTTTGTGCCTGCAAACTATTGGCTGCTGTAAGAATGACCTTCCGGGGTGAAACTGCATGGTCTGTATTTATTTCATAAAGAGAGACAAAGGCAAGCCAAAACATGCCGACAGGCGAAATAGAATATCCATCCAGTCTCGTAAACCTGTTGACCCCAACAAATATCGATTAGCTGAAATCAATAATGTCGATGAAACACAAGGCCACACCAAGCTAGCTCCTCTCCCTTCTCCGTCCTGTCAGTTTTCTTCTTCCCTTCTCCCCTCTCTTTGATTTTCTCTTTCTCTTGTTTTATCTATCCCTCTTTTTTCTCCCTTTTCCCTATATAAGTGTTAATATTATTATATCTAACTGTCCCTCCCTCTTTATCAGTCCTGTCCTTTTTCTTCTTCCCTTCTCCCCTCTCTTTGATTTTCTCTTTCTCTTGTTTTATCTATCCCTCTTTTTTCTCCCTTTTCCCTATACAAGTGTTGATATTATCTAACTGCCTCTCCCTCTTTCTCCTTCTCTTTATTCTATTTTTTCCCCTCATACTTGTCTGATACCTTCCTACATGTCTTATTTATAAGATCTTCTTCAATGCGCCTTCGTCCCCTTTTCTTTCTCTTCTTCTAATTACCTATTTCATTATCTCTTCCTCACTATCTTTTTTTTTGTATTTAGGAATGAGGTTGGATCCATTTACTATTTGTACGACGTAGTTTTATTTTGGCTGGCTGTGTTCTATAACATATAATATCCATGCTAGTTTGTAATATTTGCCCCCATGTGCATAATTCTCATCACAAGCTTAACCACTTACTGCTGAATTGTTTATGCTGTACGCAACTGGTAATCCAGAGACGATGAACATTTTTTCTTAATGATATTTATGATTCCAGGGAAAATAAATTATGCGAGCTATAAACTGAATTGTACTGGCTATGAGATACAAATCTGGATCAATATGTTCGCTATCTACTTTAGTCACTGTTTTGAAAATCTCCAGACCAATGTTTATATTCACCACCTTTCCTTGACCATTATGATTGTTTCCTTCGATCAACTGATATTTACATAGACAACCCTTCCACATTAATATCTAGGCCTTCCAAGAACTCAGTCTGGGTTCTAGTAAACAACGTTTCATTCATATTAATCAGGGTCTGCTATAAGAGCGTCGTTCATCAAAATATACTATATTTTGATGAACGACGCTCTTATAGCAGACCCTTAATCAGGTATTTTTTTGGATAAAAATGAATGACAATCCAGCAGTAACGATGAAAAACGCACTTCGTAAGTTTAAAGGTTTCACTACATTTTATTTTAAATTGAAATATATGGGTCGAAAGAGAAGCACAGTAAAACACGCATTGAAGAAACTGACAAACAAAATACACTGTATTTCTGAAAGCGAAGCTTTACCATAATTACCAGGGACAGAACGAAACCTTTTATCATTTAGATTTTAGATTATAAGAGTTGTTTTCTCCGATAGTTATTTTTCAGCTGACAGTCCACTAAATTAAGCGGTTGTCCTAAAATGGTTAAATGAAAATATACTTCATCAAATGTGCATGTTGTGTATTGCTGTTTCCCTACAGAGTTCATGAACTTGAATTCTGCTTCGAATCAAATTATTGTATTGCGATATCAGCGGTAAGAAGAGCCGCTGCTTGTTGTCCTTGCATGCAGTTGATTAGATTTTCCCAAAAGACATATGATCTGACTGAAGCAATACTCGTACATACTTCCATAAATGCTATCCATCTCGCCTGACCTTATTTCACATACAGGTTTTTTTCATCCATTGTTTCTGCCCGTATTGCATTGTATTTTAATAAATCGAATTCTCCGGCAACATTACATTACTCTTCGCGCATTGGACGAGAGACTATAGAAGGAGTGGTGCTCTTCTTACATTCGACTTGGTATTAATCAAGTTATGACGTCACATTCACGTTTTTTCCTTCTAATCTTAACCTTCATGTGTTTTCAGGTGTTTACAAATAGGAATCTTTTATTCGGCCAAGTTGAACAATCTGCAGTTGGGACAGGTCACTTTAATGTATAGAGTCCAGACAGTCTGATATCTCATTAATATCCATCGTATCACCACCATCCTCCTCCAACTCCTCCTTATCATCATCGACATCATCATCACCCAACATCATAACCATCAAAACGATTTCTAGTCTATTCAGACTATTCAGCCTCAAGTAGCACAATGCTATCCTACCATACCCTAACAAGTCAACCTACCAGTTAGTAGTACATCCCTATGTAGTCTTTCAGAGATATCCACAAGAGGTGGAATGACCCGCAGACAACCAGACAAATAACAGTTATGACACCGTATTTTGGTAATCCTTTAAATTCAATAGAGAGTATCGAGGCAACCCCAACACACGCTTGGAGACACAGGAAATGCATCAGTAGTTTGATTGTAGCTCATGGTCATCCCTCCATCTAAAGATACTTCTTCATAGGTCACCGAACCCGTATTCCGAATTTCCGGGAAGAAATGAGAATCATTGCATAGGGCTATTTTACTTCAGTAGACGATCAAAAGCGACTGTCGAGGTCATTTTCGGTGTTGAATGGTTGTAGTGAAGTTGAATTATGAATAGCTACGACAATTGAAAGGTTGATTATGACTAATGTTTCTTTAATATTACATACTGTGTCTTGCGAATTAATTCGGGACACATACTAGTAGTCAAGGAAGAATCTATTTTTGTTAGTCACCAACAAAAATGTAAGTATAGATATGCACCATGAACGTTACCAAACATCTACATGAAAAAGATCAGAGCTATCCACTAATAGGAGATCATATTCTACTCATTATTGTCTAATTTATTTAATTTATGGTTTAAGAAAATACCATTTTCGATATGTATTCCGTCTTACGTTATATATTATGCCATGACCAAACCCATTAAATGTTAAAGTTCCTTTTTATCTGTTGGTATGAATAGTTTCATTTAAAATATATAGAACATTTCATTGGATATAGTATCAAGTTAATAGTCAACGTCACAAAAAGTTTCTTTAAAGACAAATTTTAGAGGTCCTCAATAGACATGGCAATCCAAGCCATATATCGTAACCTCATAGCCCCCTATTCTGCATCACAAGTGCTTCAATTATTTATCCGTGTCGAATTTTAGTTTGGTTTCTGCTTCAGAGAGGTGCCCTCAATTCGCGGTGAATAAAAAATGTGTCTGGAATGAAATTAAGACGACTGTCTCCTCGCATCACGTCCACTGTCCAGCCGAACGCCATGTTATGATTGCATAAGAAATTGCACTTGGGATTCAATTACGCCTACCTCGCCATCGGCAATAAAAAAAAATCGCTCGGAGGACTAGGTAAAATAATATTGCCCTAGAGTTCAGTAAAGGCCACCCCTCTCGGATAATGGTCGTGGCATGAACGACACTGTAAAGCCTAGACATTTGAACTGAAAGTAGAACATGGTGGATAAAGTAGAACGAAGTGTAAAACTTAATTTAAACGGCAACCACACTGTAATCTTCATTCAAGATGGAACGCCTTGTGCGAGAGTGGTCTTACAATGTTTATCGTATACATTGGCGAATAAATAACGGCTAATCTAGTTGAATGACAAGTGCCTGTGTGACAATATTGCTCTGCGGCCAATTACCTACACTTGCTAAATTACCAACTTGTAGAATTACTAACTTCAAATACTATACCTAACCCTGAACCTTACCTAAAACCAAATTGCAACCCCAACGCTAACCCTATAGCTTTCACGAAAGCCGGATAAATTTTCGCTGGAGCAAATGTCGAGTCACTGGCAAATCTACCTCGCTAACATATTTAAAGTGTTTAAATCCTCGACGGTTATGTATGTGTGTATGTATGTATGTTATAAATACTACGTGAAAGAACAACGTCATACGACAGTCATTTTAATATTGGAAAGCATAAAGTATTTACATAAACATGCATAGTTTGCCCCTTTTTACTTGACTTTTGACATTCAATGGGATAAAAAGTTTAGATATTGGTTCAGTGTGATCTATCAAAAATATAATGATACGACTATCGCATACCTTTAAAAAGGGACTGTACTGTTTCAAACATGGCTCTTTTGGTGTAAGTATGCTCCGTTGTATTCTCAAGTCGAACAACACTTCGAAGACAATTGCCTTTCTTGGAAAAAGCCTTGGGGAAGGTGGTCGCGGTGCGCTTGCATGGAGAAAATGGAAGGGAAGACATTTTGACGGAAGAAAATAGAAAATAGAAAATCAATGTAACTAAACATACATTAGATGAGCACTGAAACATAAATCTTGAGGGCGAGAAGGGAAATGTTCATTCAGACCCCCACAAACAGAGAGAGATAGCTAAGTTTGAGAGGAGAGACGGTGCACAAACAGGAGGCCAAGGGTGACTGGATGAAGATTTTTGCATCCATTAATGCACGGCCTTCAATAAGCCTCTCATCATTCTCTCGCATGCCGGGATATCTTGATGTTTTTAAGTCTTCTTTTTCTTTTTCTTCTTTTTGTTAATATCTTATACCTGTCGCTGTCTACTCAAATATCTTAAGGACAAACTCATGATAGCTAAAGGCAAGGATTTATTCCATCTCTGCTGCTGCGCGGAGCTTTTTTGTTTCTGGACCTAAGTGCTCTTGTGTGGGCATACACATGTCTTTGAAGCGGAAAAGGAAGGCAACAAAGGGCTAACAAAACTCATATCAGCAAGAAATGCAGTATTTCCTAATGGACAACTGGAGGTTCGAGGTGGTTTGTGGACTTGTTTCTTCTTTACCGATTGGAGGGGGGGGGGGTGTACGTGTACGTCATGGATATATTTTCTTTCTTCATCATATATCAGGTTTCCATATTTTTCTTCATAGTATCGTCAACCCTCAAAATATACGGTTTCCCTAGAACTCAATTATAATAATCAAAATCCCAAATATGCATCAGGGCTTGGGAAAAATAAAATGTCGATCATACCAGGCAAGCAGGTTTGTTATCTGTTCAATCGAATTCGGATTAGCTGTCATGCTAACCAATCTTTCCTTCCCGCTCACAATCCCTGCTTGACGGTACAATATATGTGCATATTATACCCCGAGATGAGAAGGAATTCAAATTCTACGTGGACCCGGTGATTGATGAAAAAGCTATAGCTGAAGGCAACTGACAGAAATATACCCTTTACGATGCTTTAAGATTTTATTTTCCGGGTTTGTTTGGTTTCACCTTTCATGTTTGGTGCCAATGTAATCCATTGTGAATATTATACAGAGAAATTACACTCTTAAAAACTCTATACATGAAACATTGTGTATAGTAGATATCATACTTATGTTTGTTTTTTCATCCCTGAACCTTATTCGGATCTGTGACTTATATCTCGGAGATTATTATGCATACCTACTCAGAATAGAATCCCTATTATATATCATTATGAATCATCTCTACTTTTACAAATGATAATACCATAACTATTGTGTGTATTTTGTATAATACTTAGTTATGTATTGTTTGTATTGTTGTAATTCAGGGCCCTCAAGGAGCCAACCCTGTTTAAATAAAAGTGAAATATTCATGCTTGTCAAACCCTGTATCTTCTGTAATCCAATGTCTTTGCAAAACGTTCTGAATCTCTCCTTTTTTTGTTTTAATCTCGTTCATTGATTTACGCAACAAACACGATATAAGAATATCTCTCATTTGTTTATTTTCATATTTCTGAATGCCCGATTAGCACACATCTCTTCCCTCGTTGCCTGAAAAGAAGTGGATGAAAGAAAGATATATGACCTAAGTATACAGACCCTACTCTTCATACTTCGCGAACTTATTCCAACATGGCTCATTAAACAGATGTCTTCTAGACAAGGATAGGTGAATTTATTACATGGCATTGACAAATGTTCATGCCCAGGTAAAACCTATACATCAATGTACAGTGTGAGTCAATAAAAGAAGAATCCGTATTCAAGCCCCGATATCTTGAAAACGAGTAAAATTACTAAATGTATTATTATGGTATGACACTATTTTCTCTACATTGACGAGGCTGCTCACCGAAATGCGATCATGAATAACTGAGCACTGTCTAATTCTTACAAAAGTCTATCGGAATCGGCTTTACCCAAGTCTTGAATGAAAGGTGTACAGACTTCATTTTCATCATTGTTCATTATCTGCGAGTGCATTCACTTGGGATGAAGACCATTCACACAAACCTTGTGTGGACCATCCATTTTCATTTAAAACTTGGGCACAGGAACCCTGGACATGAATCAGGAAAAGTTCAGCTGTTCATCTATCCATTGCAAGATTTTATTGAACAAGGTGTCATATTAAAGAGAGCATAATGGGCTTTATACAAATTGTATTTTAGACTAAATCTACAAAGTACTGATTGCAAAGAATGTAGGGTTGAATCTCGGTTTCCCTTTTTTCTGAGTCATACTGTACATGCAGCGCTGTGGCCTGATAACAACACGACTGCACAGTGGGAGAGTTTTCGCAATGTGTGATTCGATACGATACAAAGAAGATTCTCGTGAAATAAATAACGAGAAAAAAAGCCTAGCCATTCAAGCTTGGGGTTGTGAAGAGGTGATCATATCAATAGTGTTGAAACTTGTTCTTAATGAGAATTCAATATTGTTATATAATTTACTTTTTTTTTAATGCATGATTTAATTCTATTATGTCGGGGTGGAGGTTCAAGTTTATGACACCAATACGTGAGCAGAAAGACAGAGGTTGGAGTTGGGTGTGGGCTTTTGCTGTTGATGAATGCAGCTCCTTTGGAGTAATCAAGCCGGCAATCAAGGTTCCCATTGTTGATACGAATATTGCACTTAAATGTAATATGTATAAGCACCATTCTTTGTTTTTGTAAGTTGTACGAAGATTTTGTTTCCCCTGACCGCAACGTTTAACTTGCTGCAGGGATAAAAACGAATCGCCGTTTAGAAAAGCGTCGTAAATGCTAATGATATCTGTACGTGCATTTTCCGTTTCTTCTAATAATTACATTATAATTGTTATAGGCGTACTCATCTCTAAATCGTGCACCATTGCACAGCATACAAAAAAAATGATGGAACAGCCCGTCTATATTGTCTCTCTAAATCGAAATGATTGGATATTGGATATGATCTGTCTGTCTGTCTCTGTCTCTCTGTCTCTCTTTCTCTCAGTCCTGATGAGAAAAAACATGGTTGACCAACGATACAAGTGTAATTCATCAATGTCGTTACACGGTCTATACGAACAACCCCAATCCCACGACGGGCCAGAGTCCGGTGAAGCCTTTTGTAAAGTATGCCTCCCAGGCTTGGTGAGCCCTGGAAAATACAACCCACGAGGTAGTCCCTCATGTTTACTCTGACGGTTACAAGAATTACCAGCTTTCAACACTTTTTTATGAAAATCATATCTCGCACGACCTTGCAATACTGCAAAAGAACTTTATCCCAAGCCATACTCTATTTTTTTCTATTATTCTCTCTTCATTCCTCTTTCCTCCGCTTTTTTTATTGGTTTACCTTATTTCCCACACTTTCCCATTCGGTTCTTCTATCTATCCCTATCTTCAGTCATTTCTCTCAGTTTCTATCTCTATCTTTTTTCTCCCTCCGTTTTCTCTCTCTTACCCTCTCCGAGTCTGTTTACTCCATGGTTTTTCTATTTCTCTTTCGTTTCCTATCTCTTTCATCAGTGATCCCCAACACACACATACTCTCTCTCTCTCTCTCTCTCTCAGCCCCCAATTCCAACCATTTCCTCTTACTCTCTCTCTCTCTTTTCTTCTCCCTCCCTATTTTATTCCCCTCCTCACTCATTTCATTGCCATTGCAGGTGATGTTTTGCCACTCGTCATTTTGTTTGCTCCAGTGCCAATCTGTGTAATTACTCACGCCTATGGTACATTACCTTCCTTTACACTCGGCGTGTTCACTTTAAAAAAATCCAAGATACCGCAACAAAAGGACATGTGCATTAGGAAAAGTGGATGTTTGCAGTGAACCCTCCCCAGAAATATACGAATATAAACTAACTACTGAACTCTTTTATTATTATTCATGCGTACTTTTCTAGCGTGTATAATGAGACAGTATTGAGATCCCTATTCTTTTGGCCGAAGAAACTACCACATTTCATAAGACTGGGGTGAATTTTGATTTGATCTCTTTTAACATCTCGTTACAATGTTATGTAGTGAATAAACACTTCAATTTAATTTGATGGGACTAACAATAGAACATTCCTTTCTTCATCAAACCAATTGTTCACAATTATCCACAATAATCTTCATTAACAACACAACAAGCAGTTCAAATTATGAAGGACAAACATATAATATACAAAAAACAAATCACAAATGTTAGTGGTACCTTTGATGATACACAATAACATTGCAAAGTCCGCATATGGATATGACCATGGGATTTTAACATTGTCTGTAAAGTGTATTATTTTGCTGTAACTGTTGATTATCTGAAACGAGACACTGCTAGCAATGTCAAACCAAGTATATCAGTGAGGAAATGTGACTTGGCAGAATTGATTGAATAATCTGCAGACATTTATTTATTCGGGAATGACCTTTACTTCCTGCTGCCTCGTGTTTATTTCCTGAATGGCGCGAATATCACGCTTCTATGCACAGTGTAAGGTTGGTAATGATTTGACATTAACGTTTTTAAAACAATAGTTAAAGGTGAAGTTAACGACGGAATAAGCCCGATTATCAGCTATTTTGACAGTGAAGTTGATCATCTTGTGATCCAGCACAGAAACACTTGTCACATCATCGAAACAACAGCAGTATTGCAGCATGCACGTGTTTTAAACTTCCCGCTGTAGAAGACTTTGTAGGAGTAATAGCATAATCAGATCATCCGTAGCCTGTCAGTTTAGTAATGTGCTTGCTTTAAAGCTACCTGTATCCTACTTGCTACGTTGGTGTTCTCATTAGCGAGAGACAGAAGCTGTTACCTGGCCTTCAACATCTAGGCGGGCCAGACATGGAACGAGACATCCAGGCAGTTACGTAATCCCCTACGAAATTTAATACCATTATGAATATGGATTCATCATCCGCAGTGATGTATAGGGCACGGTATCACCACTCAGGACCTCATTGTGCTGATTTATACACAAAGTATACTGAAAGACAGCATACTTTAAAACTAGCACAATTTTTGGAGGCATCTTGCTAAATTTTCTTGTAAATTCTAGAAAAGTGACGGACGGATAGGAGAGACTAGTTTTTAAAATATCGCGTTAATGAATTAACAATGTAAACGTACATCTAGGACATCGTATTGATGAAGCGAAACATTTTGCGAAGGTGGAAATTAAGTACATACATATATTCAATAATACATAGGGATCAGTCTGCAATCACATTATTATTAACAGAAAAACACAGTACAAAAATGTTTGTCTGCATGGTCTTACCTCGGCCAATACTGTGTAACATCAAATGGACTATCATACCATACATGAAAGAATGATTTTGTGAAAAATGTGATTAGAATTGAATGCATGGAGAAAGAAAGATGGTACTTACGAGTTGAATTAAGGAATTAGAAGGGAGAAAAAACAGGCCTTGGTGGACGCGTGTAGATTTGCCTCTGATGGAATGATCTCCTTATCTACGGAAGATATGAAACAACTTTGGAGCGTAACGTCTTATTTTTTAGTACTAACTTGTTGAGGTGGTTTCTTCAAAGTACGGTTAAATTCATCCAACAATGGACTCTAATAGAGCAGGTGAGACGTGCAGCTGATAGCTCCGAGGCATCAACATGGTACAATTACCTCTATTTGTGTTTTGAGTGAGTAAAAGTTAAGGTATCGCTGAAATTTGGTGTCAGAGCGGATTGTTTTGAAGAGATATTTTCTTCGCACGGCTGGTTGCACGATGGTTAACGATACGTGTGAAGACTCGGCATGGTGTGGTAGGATGGTCCAATGGAATCACCTTTGCAAAAATTTCACATCGCAACACTTCCAAGTTTTACTCCTCACTTGGTCTTCAGTAGTCCTACATTGTAGCAGAGAAGTAAAACCAAAGATAGAGATGGTGGCTCATCGTTATCTAAAATCGACTCGATTGAAGAGAGAAGTATGAAGGTGTTCTTATAAATGTGTAGACCACTGGGGATGTTGGATTTTATTTATGTTTTTGCTGAAAAGAGACGCCCAGCTGACTAGCCTCCTACCAGGGTGTCGAATAACAGTTACGATGAAAGCAACCAAATGAATGCGTCCGTTATATACGAGCTCCAGGTGATACCTATGACGTCACGTCCATATACAGCCAATGAGAAGCGAGGAAAAGCAAGTTTCCCGTCTGGTTGTCCTCACTCGACTCGAGCGCAGTGTACGCTATAGCGAGCTAGCTGCGTCTGTGACCGGAGCTCATCAAACAGCATCGTGATCATTCGACGCTGAGTGTTCGCCCTGTGAAGGATCAGTTGGTGCTGCTCGAGCTTATTGTCATTGGGCACTGATGTTTCATGTGATCGTTATATTCTAACCGTTCAAGGGCCCCTCTCGATCCACTAGCATCTGATCAAATATTTATATCCTTCACCTAGCATCCCATAAACGTAATTAAATTACGCTTATCCCAAGTAAATCTCGGCCTGATCCCACAGAGGTTCAAAATTAACTTAACTTTACAAAACACACAAATCCGAGACTAAAAGCGAGATTTCCGTACGCTTTTAGCACGAGTGCATATGAATATAAAACAAAACTCTGACATTTTCTACTATCCTCCGTTTCATATCATGATACTATATGTCTTAACTCAGCAGACAAACTGATTCACAACGTTGATAAAGTGAAAAAGTGTAATAATTGCATGCACTAAACTAGGTTGACTATAATAGGTTTTGAAATTACGTTTTTTTTTGTGAAGAAAGAGAAAATATGTAATTTACAAAATAAAAGCAATTGTATAGTCTATCAACGCTTTACTGGAAAGCTCGAGTATATGTATGAAATAATCACTTCGAAAACCTCGCAAACATTGCAATGATTACAAATTGAAATCCGTTCATGTTGCCTTTAATTTGACATTCAGGGAAATTAATTGTTATTAAATGGAAAGGTCACAGTCATTCACGAGAAAGTCATGTTCTAATAACAATAATCACAACTGCAAAAATTAATCATAAAGTAGCCACCCTTCGCAACGTATTTAGTTTGTCTTATGTATTGTTATATCTCAGTGTGTTTCATTCGATTTGTTTCTTCTATTTCTTAAATCAGAGACAATCGTATTGTAAAGAGATAAACACAGTTTTAAACACGTCACCTACTTTTTACTTTTGAAAGAAATATTAAGAATCGCAATGCTACAAGAGGCGTAGTTTTTAATTGGTAATAAATCAGATTTAATGTTCTTAATGTCAAATATAACTGTTCATTTGTAAGAATAGTCGTTATTCAAATAAGTTGTTTTTTATAGGCAGACATGAGCAAATCATAACTACGAAATCGCAAATCTGAAAAGACTGAACCACCTGTGATATCAAAATTATCAATCGTTTTAAGAAAATCTTTGACAGGTAATAAGCTGGAAGAAAGTGAATGTGTGAACGCTTGTTTCGTAAGTTTTCTACGTGGAGTAATACTTTATCAACGGCTCATAAGGATTGGTCACTTTTTTCGGATTAAAACTTACCAAAACTCTGTTAACTCTTATTTTACACAAACAAAATATCTCGGTACACATACACTGATATGCATAGGCTAACAAAATAATAAAACAGGAGTCGTTTAAAGCAGACTCCCAGAGGGAAAACGTATTTTTAAATCTGCAAAAAACGAAAATACACCTTTTAATGATGTTTCGTCAGGCGACTATAATCCTATTAGCGTAAGGTTACTGGTCTAAGATACGAAACTTTCATCGTCCAAGGTTGAGTCTTTCTTTACGAGCTAAACCTCGGGGCTAGATTAATAGTTTTGATGTGGATTTCGAGCTTGTTTGTCAGACAAGTCAGTGAACTTCAATGTCGATTTTGTTTTCTTTCTTGACCAGTATAGCCATGTAAAAGCCTTGAAAGTAAATGTTCTTGCAACAACAACAAAACACACGTCCTTCTTTTTGCTATCTTTTTCTTGTAAATTTTGTGTTTGAGCTTTACTTGTGATTGAATAATAATAAGATCCGCTTACTTACATAGAATCGTCATAATTTGATATATTCAGCCTCAAACAAGGAATAAATTCATATTTTGAGGTGGGGGCGTGTTGGTAAACGCGTCGCTACTGTTTTCTTAACTTTTCCAAAATGTATTTTTTACATAAAATTTAACAATAAAATATGCAGTAATAACAAGTGCAATCCAGCAGATGATTTTATTTCTATATTACGAATAACATCTTTTGAAGGTAGCTACCTGGTCAAGGTCAAATTCTTGTCTTTTTTCCCCAAGTAAAATAATGAAGAATCATAATTATTGCTGGCGGAAACAGAAGTAGGCGTAGTAAATTAACAGTTCTGTTCACATGCAATTAAAGACATTGTCCCCATATAGGTCTCCTTTGCGGAGCCTGGTAATTTATTGCCAACGCTTCCGAAAGTATGGCTTCATTTTCCTAAAAATAAAAGTTTATTGTATTACTGTTTTTCCATTTTCCTCCTTGAAACAACGAATCGCCAGAGAGTAACAGTTCACGTGGGTCGTGTGATATGATTGCACACATACACGTACAATTATTGGGTGTCTGTTAGAATTGCGTTTATGACAAACATAAGGCGTAACAAAAAAGATGTTGTATTGCCCTTTGCGACCTTCTTCTTCTTCTGTTTTGATTTAATGGCAATTAGTCAGTTGTGACTATTGTCGCCAAATTACTTTACGTCACGTGATTATATCTCTCATTTTTTATTTTATTTGTTTTTAATTTTAATTTTAATTTTGTATTCATCTATCATTTTAGGACCCAAACATCTTAAAATCTACGGTAGGCTTAAAAAGGCACGTTTTTTACCGTTTTTTAGAGAAAAAAATGTTTAATGAATAAAAAAATTTGTATTCAAGCATTCAAAACTGAGAAATATCAGCCAAAAGAGGGAGAACCAAAAAAAAAAAAATGAATGCATTAAAAACTGAGAAATATCAGCCCAAAGAGGGAGAAAAAAAATTCCGACCGACCGACCCATGTTTTGGCACCTAAAGGGCAATACAACATCTTTTTATTTTATAATTTTTAGAATTTGTTTAAATTACACGTTCAATACTTTAACAAGCTATGAAGAGAATTAGGCAATAGTCTTTAGTTTTCCACCTTGACCCGCTTATAAATATTTCCAGTTGTTTCATATTATCAAAGAAGTAACACGTTCAGATACAGGAAAATCACGAGCGCGTCTTTATCAAAAAAATGAACGTAAGGGCAATTTGAATCCCTTTTGAATATCCCATAGAAATCGCACATTTCAATGGGTGACGCAAAAGGCTATTGAAGTTGATTTCTCCAAAGGAGTTGCGATCGTGTTGATAGTAGAAACCTTATAAGTTTCAATGTTTAAACAAATTATTTTCATGTACATGTATAAAGGATGTAGTAAGATTCTCTTCCGAGAGGGGAAGGGTAGGGATGTAGGCTGACCGTCAGCGTGTGTGTGTATTGGGTTTTTACAGACGTGTATCAATCAGATATGATTATTTACGTCTGGGGACCGACCTTTAAACGTCACCATACGAAAGACGTGACTCAGTTTCGAACCTGCGTCCTCGGCTGAATCAGTTTGTAACATCCACTGTTAGCTGGATTACAGACGCACGCCACAACGCCTAGTCTGACTTATAAACTCCTTAAAAAGGGTTCTGCGGTTCAGGCTTTGGCGTTGATATCTATCTTGTTACTATATATCATACTTTAATTTGGTATCATTGAATGGCTTGCTTATTTCTCTTTACAATTACGCCCCATGTGCAATTCTGCAGTTCAGGTTTGAGTGCTGATATCTCTCTTGTTAGTATATTATTATACATGCTTAAGTTCAGAGTAGGGTATAGGGTAACAATGAAACGGACGAGGAAGAGACCTTGAATCATCAGTATCAGGGAAAAGCCTTGTCCGTTCACGCAGGTCAAGAAAGAGATCCGTGACAACAACAACAGAATTATAATTGTTCCCAGTCTAATATTCTGATGATAATTTACACATAAATAATGTATTTTCACATTATTCTTCTATAGAAATATGTTATATGCTAAAAATCTAACAAAAGATTATGCTCTATCCTTCTCTTTCTCTATCTCTCTTTCTTTCGCTCTCTCAATCTCTTTACCTATCTTCCTTCCTGCTTTCTACCACATTCTTCCTCTCTATCTAAATAATTCATATCAAAATAGGAAAATCGTATCATTACGTCATGCCATTATTCCGATTTGTTTCAAATTTTAAACAGGTTTCGCAATGATAAGCCCCAGATTCATCAAGGCTAGCATACATATTTGAGTGAAAAAAAGTGAGATCGATAGAGAAACCCTGTTATCGAATACCTTATTCCTCCCTCCTGTCTGGCATAATTCCTAAAAAATCAATTGAGGGGGAAATTGGAGTCACTGTTCTCAAGCAATTTCATGTAAGCCCGGTTTCAGATTAAGTGAATATTGTGTGGTATCTTTTTACCTTCTACACCGTTAAAGTAGACATATTGACTTGTATCTTCTATGGCTCCTCGTCAGGGTGCCGTGGTCGAGTATGACTGCCGATTTAATCCATGAGATGGTGATTCATACTTAGCAAAGATACTTAATTTGTTCTTCAGTGACGTCTTTCAAAAAATATGAATATTGATATTAACAGAATTACAACTTGGCTTGGTAAAGATGTAACCTTTGTAATTCTGTGATTGCCGCAGTTTAGATAATTACCAGCGCAAGAATAGATAATTTTCACGCCGAATTAGACACAACTTGGATCAATTGCTTTATCACAGCTAAAACCATTATGTATTTTATGGCGTATTCAGCGACGCTTTACATCCTCTTTCATCAACTTACAACTATATAGTTAAATGATGCGTTAAAGTCGTTCGATGACAATCTTTACGACATTTGCATCTCTCATAAGCCCAAAGCATTGGCTATGAATGTAAAGTCTTTATAGAATTATCGATACTGTACAGGAATAAAACACTGACATCATTATTTTCGTCGGACAAAAACCTTAGAAGTTACCCTTCATCCTGACTTACATAAAACCAACTTTTGTCACGTTTTCAAATACTCTTCTAAACATAAAGATATTACCATTCAATATTTTCGTTTCACCATTTTCATCTTTTCTCTCTCTCTCTCTCTCATAGCGTTACTGAACGAATTCCGTAGAGAGTGCAGCGTTCGTGACATCGATGCAGTTCTGCAAGACTCATAATCAATCGCCTCTCTTATTCAATAAAATGCTCGTGAGACGGTAATATCCCGGCGGTGATCGGAACCCGTAAGGTTATATTGTTTGATAATTTGTTTTCACAGGTCTAGTGTCGGCTCAATGTGCTTTGTCGGTATATGCCTCTCATTCTCAAACGGTTTGATTCACCGAGCATCCCTGAGATGAATCATATAAAATGCATGCCCGAGAATAGAATAGCAGGCGATGCTCTAGCGATCACTTTCCTACGCGACCCCGCCAACCCAAACCTTCACTATTCCCTTTCTCCCCGCTCACTGATAATGAATTATCCTAAAGTATTTACATCTTGCGCCGAATACCCGGTTTCCTACCGGTTGTGCGACACATAAGACCATTGCCCCGCGATCAGCATCCTATGTTCACCGACTTCTTAAAGGTAAAGACCAGTTTTGGAAACGCCCCTCTCTCAAAAAATGAAATGGAAGCTCTCATTACCAATCATGTGAAAGAATATGTTTTGACTAATACGTGATGATACAAATTTTGCCGGGAAACCGCCTACTAATTGATTATTTGGTAAATTATTATATCTATTGGGACCAAATAGATATCGCGCACGTGGTCGCGTAGTCCCATATACATCTTTCTGTGTACAGTGCTTGTAACTTTACCAAGACTGGGCCAAATTTCTTATCATTTTGATGATTCCAGAACCTTGCAGTACACACCAATACTTATATGCTAGATGATCAACCTTTTCTGATCGATTTCACAACGTTTCTTTCACAATGCAATCGCATGACCAGAACTGGTCTTTGGGAAAGGACATTACATCACCTCAATAATCTTGAACCCATTTGCAAGCCAAGCCCTAACCCCTGGTCTCTGAAAAAAAGAAGAGTGTTAAAAAATACCCCGTTGGTTGATCATATTGACAATTCACAGTATTAACGTGGCGCCACGTTTCTTCTATCAGAAATCAGGAATAATCTTCAAAATACTCATTACCATCATTCTCTTCTTTCTACACTAGGTGTAGTTAACCATAAAATGAGCGCAGACGGATGGATGAAACATTTCTTTTGCCAACAAATTTAGCTTGTTCATTAATTTTCATTTATGTATTTAAATTTTTCCATCGAAACATTAATCCTATACTTTAGGAGGGATTTAAAATCTTCATTATTTTATCTTCTCACTCAGAATTATCTTGAATATTCAAATTTTTGACATTTTTTTCATTCTACACGCACACACTCTCTTTCTGTCTTTCTCTCTCTCTCTCTCCCTCTATCTTTCTCTTATTATCTTTCTCTTTCTCTCTCTCTCTACCTTTTTCATACTCTTATAATCTTTATTTACCAGCTTCTATCGTTCACCATGGTTCTCTTTCCCTCTCTCTTCCCACTTTCTCTCTCTCGCTCTCTCTCTCTCTTGTTTTATGTTTGGTACCTTGTACACCAAATACTCTACCATCTAATGTTATCCACAATTTACAAGTATTATTAACACATTGTAATAATTTTAGACCTATTTTTTTTTCTCGTTGCTGCTCATGATGCAATGTAATCAGCTAGAATATCATATTATACGAAGTTAAACAAAAAATAGAAGTTATGAAACTCGCAAAACCTGTAATTAATGCCTAAATTACATTTGCCCCGGGCGCAGTATATACGATAAATTGGTCTACAATTTTTCGTGTGATTTTGGTGGCATCGTAGGAGGCTACGGGCTACGATGTTTGTGTTTACATTATCTACGAGCATCGTGTCATTTCTTGTATTGGCCCTCGGGGGCAGGCCGGGGCAAATCCGTAGTTAGGCTGCTCGGAGATTGTACGGAAATCGTACAGTAGCCGTGCAGTCTCCGCAGTCTCCGCACGGAAATCGTATGGAACCCGTGCAGCTTCTTGCATAGGTTGCGCGGAGAAGACGCGGTGACCGTGTAGCCGCCGTGCCATTTTGAGCGTTTTTCGTGCGTTTTCTGCACGATCAGCATGAGGCCTCCGGGCGATGCCCGTGCGGGAATTGTGCAATGCCACCTATATACGACATGTCTACGGGTTACGGGCTTACGATTTTTCAAATTTGTATAACTTCTCACGAAACAAAATCGTAGAGGCCGTGGAGCCCATGAATCCGTACGAAAATCTCACGGCCGCCTCCTGCCTCCGCACGGATGCCGCACGGAAAAGGGGATACCGGCAGGATACGGGCTCCGTAGACTAATCGCAGGCCAAATGTAATCTAGGCATAAGTTCGGTATGAGAAAAACGTTTTTAATGATAACTTTGGCCTCCTAAAAGTATACAAAGCAATTTCTCGAACAGCAATCACCCGTCGAGCTGCAGAAAGCACCGCCAGACCAGAGATATCCTTCTTCAATCAGAATTAATAAGGCCTAAATCTGATTTAATTAAACGTGAAGTGCACGTATCATTGTGTGGGTCGTACCTGTACAAAGGGAAAATACCGCGTTTAAGTCAACTAATTAACAAACATGTCCACGTCACCTAGTTCAGGTCGTCGTTCTTTTGTAGAGGTGTCGTGCCTTGGTCTAGCGGATAAGTCACTGGACTATGAACTATAATGATACCGGGTTGGACTCCCTGCCACGTCACTTGCCAGGCATTACATCTACTTTCGTCACTCTTCTCCATGGGGAGTGTTTCACAAAGACCAAGATCGACTTTCAGTTGGACTTAACTATGGCAGGCCGTTCATGCCACTGTTTGCTCTCACCACTTACTGGCATTGGTAACACAAGGGACGAACAAATCGTGGTCACAAAGCTACAGAATTTACCTTTTTTGATAGTTCATTATTGAAGGAAAAAATATTATCTAAAGATCATAATTAAGATACCAATGGTGAGAGCAACCAGTGTCATGATTGGCCTGCCATAGTTAAGTCCTACTTAAAGTCGATCTTAGTCTTTGTGAAACATCCCCAGGTGAGGTAAATGGGTAACCATTAGGAAGAATTTTCTCAAATGCTTCAGCGCCATATCATGGTGGCTCGGCTAATGCCTGGATACTTTGTAGAGCGCAGTAGAATATATTTGTAGAGCGTGTGCTCTATATTTATGAATGGACATATTCTTACTCTTTATGTTGTATGGAACCTTATACATATTCATGTGCATGTTAATTATGTGCATGAGCAGAATGAGGAGGTGAAGAGAGATTCATTATAACCATCACAGTCATAGCCACAGGTAAACTTAGTATTTAAAAAAAAAAATACTGTCGCTGTTTTGAGAATTCTTTTGTTGTAAGGTGCAAAACGATTTGAATTGAATGATGTATAATCATCTTATTTTTATGACGTCATAATCTTTATGAATAAAGCATGGTGCACAACCACCATGATAGGCTGTCTGCAAGAAGGTCATTTTTGCCGTTGGCAATACAAAGCTATTACGTATTACGGCCTTCTTGCCGGCAGCCGACACAATGTACATTCAAAACAACAACACGAGAATGCAATTTCATCAAAAAAACATTCGCACACCTTCATTCAAAATGTTAGACCCATAATTTCAACTGGAAATGAGTGATGCCATAAGAATGAGTATTTATACATTCAAATACAAATAAAGTTGGGTTTTTGTTCCGTGTAGTTTCCGAACACGATACCCTTTCCTTGATAGCCCTGGGTTGTTTTGATGTATGCAGACGGGTGGAACATGAGAGTGATGAATGTACATAGGTTTGTCTGGAAGGGAGAGTTGTCATCAATGGGTATGGTGTCAACGAAAAAACTGAAACCTGCCCAGCAGTGGTTTAACAACGGGAAAGGGCACGGGGAAGACTAGTGGCCAAAAATAGAATGAGGAAAAGGGAATATGAAAAGAGAGAGAGAGAGAACAAAAGAGAACATGTGGCAGCATTAATTGAAAAGGAGATGATATGGACCCTCCCACACCCCTAAACCATGGCCTTGATCGCTTGCATTTTATTAGAATGAATGAATGATTTTCAACGTGTACCTTATCAGTTTGAATGTCAGTTGAAATTGTTTTCATCAAAGTGGAGAATGTATGCCGTTGGTGAAAGTCTTTGTGCTTATTTAGATATGGAATTCTATGTGATATTTCGGCGATATTTTCTTGTATATTTAGTTTTCTATCGCAACTTAATTAAACGTAAAATATGCAAACACTTTACGTCAAAAATTCAACCAATGATAACAATAACCAATTAACCAAGAATAGTATAAGTGGACACGAACTTGTGCACAGTTTATCACTCAATATGCGAATCACACCCGATTACATCTCTTTAAGCAAAGCTGAAAAACCTCATCAAATCTTTTGACAAAATATTTCTGGTACCAAATTAAATAAAACCTTGATTAGATAAGATGATAAAATACCAACTAATATTTTAAGAACTATCTTTATTTTCTTTAGATGCAAAGTCTAAACAAAATTATGCAATGAAAACACGAGGCTTTTCAGATTCCATGCATTGCTGATTCGGCGGCTTCGCGTTATTTAATTTGTGGTTTGCCTTTTGATTTCCAAATGTCAGTCGTTTACGCAGGTTATCAAATCTCGAAATTCTCAACAAGGCGCTTCAATGAAGCAGAATAAAAAATAAAAAACAATTATTATTTTTTTTTATGAAGTTTTGTGTATTTAATATTCTGGGCTTTTTTAATCAAATGTCCAATCAAGAAAATAGTGCGAAGCGTATCGATTTATTTTTTTAATATACTTTCCACTCACTGGTGCAGAATGTGAAAAATTGGTTGAAAATCTGATAGTGAACATAAATAAGTGTGTATTCATTTTTAAATATACAGTATTTCATTTGATGTTCTTGATAACAACTTGGTATCCTTAGGCTTAGCAATTCTACATGCGACTTGAATAAATTATATTGTTCCCTAATTCCTACTATTGAAAAATCTACCCCGGTACCATACAAGAATAAATATCTAGATTGAATAAATCAGAACAGGAAATTGCGAAATATTAGGGGATAGTCGGATATTACGGTTCCACATTTTTACTTCGCAAAACTCAAATAAATCCAACTTTCACAAAATAATTAATTTCAGAAGATCGATTTCTGCCATTGGGAGAGGAGATTCGACAAAGTAATGTGCCACGTCGTATTGAACCCCCAAAAAAAAAAAAAACACACACACACACACACAACAGCGACAACAAGAAACAAGACAGAAAAGGGGAAAAACCGGTGTAAATAAATATTGTTCTATAATGTGATCTAACATAAAGTTCCCTCAATCAGAAGCTCTTTGTTTACATTATACATGACGCTCCCATAACCTTCATAACTCTCAAAAACTCTCTTCCCTTACCAAGGAATCTGCTTTTACAAAACGTGCCGGTAGCATAGCTCTATGGGGCATGGGGCACATGCCGCCCCCTTCTCCGAAATGGCGATAATAGGAGGAAAATTGTGGGGGAGGGGAGGGAAAAAGTAAGGTAGAAGTGGAAGGTAACGTGAGAAGAAGATAATACGATTACTTTCCACAATGTTCCCTCACACGGTGGCCCTGTTCTCTCACATGCTATCTACGTTTTCTACATTGACATATCAGTCAGTTGATGATGAGGAACAGCCCTCTAGCGTGTTTGAATACAATAAGACCGTCTCCTCGGGAGGTACTACTCAAGTTCTTCCCTGATACCTCCTTGGTCTCGCCGACTATACTCACCAAACCTTATTAAAAACCTTGTCATTCTGTAATTATTACGAAATTTTGTTTTATTGTTCATACACTTTGCTGGTCATGGTTTTATGCTTCAATAATGTGTTACAATTATTTTATCCCGTTGTTTGATGTTCCTCGCAACACTTTTGTATCGTAAATCAAGAAGAAAGAATAACGTGACAGCTTACACCGCTTCTTTAATCATCCCGTCATTAATCATATTTTGCTCTTAGTAACGTTAAGTATCTATTTCAAGTACTATCCAAATGCAATAAAACAGCACAGTGCCAGTGGCACTTATCAGATTTTGCAGGTAGGTCCCACTTACTATCTCTTTGATCACTTCCCTTGCTTTTCTTTGTTTCACGGAAAGCGCATCCTAACTCCATGATCATAGAGGAGACAGACAAGGATAACCTTCACCCTTCAAATGCTATAAGATATAATTTCACTTCTAAGCCAAAAATAGGATAGATTCATATTAAGTAGAAATTACATAATCTATTGTGAACAACCGTAAAATTATTCAAATTGATATGATCGTTTCTCTACTACATTAGTCTTAGATATCCATGTGAGCGTTAAAACACAAGTTAAGTTGTTAAGCCGAAACACATTTACATTTTGTTTATCTTCGCCGCCATGTTTTACGACAATCTAAAGAGATAAACACAAGTTATTGTTATCTTTTACTCTCTGTGGTCTGTGACAAAAACTTAGTCCTCAGGTGATCATGTTTTCCAATGTAACTCTAATCCAACAAATATCTACAGTATATTCAATCTTGCACGTGCACACTTTAAATGAGTTTAGAATTACAATCATTTCATTCTGCATTCGGTTTCTATATTATGCAATGAGGAGAAAAGCTGCAATAACACTGAATTTGATTTTGTTAAGGAAATTAGGGGAAAAACGTACATAAAATGTTGATAATAGAAAACCGTACATGAGACATCTCCCTATAAATACAATTTCTGCTTGATATGAAAAGAGGGTGACGCAGATGTAGTTTCAGAATGATAAGAGATGACGCAGCCATTCATAAACTACAGTGTCTTGATCTATGCTTCTATTAGAAATTGATCGTTTAGCTTTTATCACAGTGGACTCGCCTCCACCTGAAATCTCCATCTCCCATCCATCTACCACGAAGCACTGTCATGCAGAAGTGCAATCAGTGCATCAGCCATATAGCAGGCGGTTTGTGCCATGAAGGTTCGATGGTGAAAAAAATGTATCCTGTATAAAACGAACGGTGGTTAAAAACGTATAACCTGGACAAAATATGTATCACAAAAGTAAAACACCTACAACAAGACTTAATAACATTCAATGTAAACGATTGGGATAGGTACATCAGCAGGGGAGTGTTTCACAAAGACTAAGATCGACTTTAAGTTGGACTTAACTATGGCAGGCCGTTCATGCCACTAGTTCCTCTAACCATTCCTGGCATTGGTTTCTGAAGGGACGTACAAATCGTGGTCACAAATCTACAGAATTTACCTTTTTTTATAGTTCTAGTTAACAGGAAGAAATAATTTGTGAGCTTTCTCCTTCTCTTTTTGTCAGTTTGAAGGAATATCATAGTAGAAATATTCCCTGAAAAGGAGTGCACTTTAGATGCCCTCATATTTAAAATTTCGAGAAATATCCTGAAGTTGACAACCAAAAATTCATGCTACATGATTGTGTGTGTTATCCCACATACCCATTTCTGTGTGCAGTGCATGCGCTTTTTGAGCAAAACTGAGTTATTTCATGTTTTTTTTTATTTTATATCATTCATTCCAAAACCTCACATTTGTATTCAGGACATAATCATCCTTTCCCGTTTGCTGCGATACACATCCCGAGAGGAGCGAATCAGAGTGAGTCATAGTTGGAGTAAACTTTTTTTTTTAATTAAACACAAATGCATACAGTGAACAGGTTTTGGGGGAAAGGTGTATATAAGTAAATTATAATACATGTATATGGCTTCCGTACGTACGGTTTTTTTCTCGTGCTCTTATTGGTCAACAAAAACATCAATGGCAAAACATTGATTTTGTTTTCTTTCTCAATCTCCCCTCGAACCTTTATGACGTTACACGCATGGAAAGAGAACGACGTTTTCCGCATCGAAATTTTGAAAGATCGAGCTCTCGTCCACCCAACCTTTATGGCACCGAACGCATGCCATGCAGTGCAACCATGCTCTCGGATAAGTGTGTATGTGATAACTAATTGGTATGATTTATCTTCGCCTCAGCTAGACTGAAAAGCGTCTCACAAGTGCCAAGACGAAGTATCTTCAGATTATCGCCCAGCCTGGCCTACATAATGAAGTGGTCGCATGAACTTTTTAAAGGTGAAATTGCTTTTTTGTTGTTGAATTGGGTACTTGTAAAAGGCAAAGTTGTTACACAGGGCATCTTTTACCTAAAAGATTACTATCAATGCTTGGGGTAATTCTAAATGCGTCATGCGAACTTCACACACAGTATTATTAACAAAGGATGTCACACGTAATTACAGAAATGTTACATTACTAAATACTCACTCCACCTGGAAACCTCAAACATGTAACAAATTATAAATTAAGAAAAATCATTTCGAAGGCTTTTGCAAATATATGTTTATAAAAAGTATATTACTGTTCTTTGTTATTTAGATGAAGGTAATCTTATTTGACTTTTCTTTAGTAACACGCGGAATTGGTTTCAGTTTGAGAGCATGTATGGTTTATAGTGATTCATTCATTTGACTTAAAACTTGCGAGATTCTGGGTTTAAATCCCTACATTTTGTGTATGCGTGTCCGTTCACAATGTATTTTATCTAAAGCTGTTTCTCTCGACCCAGGTTTCAAAAGGAGTACCTGACCGGAATTGAAAACAAGTTGAGCGATGATGACTGAAGGTGCGGTTCTCTTTGAGAATTTCGTACTCTCGCAAAACCTATCACCAGTACCGGCTTGTTTGGAGAAACAGACCTTCGGAATAGACTCGAATATCATATTTCGTTTAGAGCCAAAATGGCATTAAATCTATGTAAAAAATGGTACACACCAACGTGACACCCTCTTTACTCTCAGTCGATGCTGTGCTGCTTCTAAGGCTTCTTTCATGACATTAAATGTAAGGTGATAATAAAATTGTTAAGTTTTATGTTCTTATTGTTCTTTATGGTAAATTAACAGGTGTTATGCACTCACTGGTGGTATTGTCGATAATGATTTACATCAATAATCAATTATTAACCATATATATATATATATATATAACTCATCGGGCACTTTTCGTGCTCTAAATGACACGTAACCAACTATTTGCCGGTGTTGGTCAAAGTACGCCACGGAACCATCCCTGTCGTCACAGCAGCTCGGAATTAGTAGATAAATAACATACTGTTCGCGAGAAGAATAGGAATACCTTTAAGATGGCAAAGTTTCCATCTATCGAGGGCTAATGCTGGCAGGTGAAAGATTTATCGCCATCTCTGATGGGTCCAAGATCCGATGATTTAAATGGAGTCTTGAGAGCCCGGACTCTCCAAAAGGAGGATAAATGTATTTTTGAGATGGGAAACCTTTCACGCTCACCTTGAGAGCCCCTTATCTGTTTATCAGGAATAATGTTTTGACGAGGAGAGTGCGAAGAGTCTTCGTCATGTCGCTACACAGGGGGAGGCGGGATGCATTATAATCGTCGGCATATTTAGGATTTTTAAAGGCTATCGGCAACCCCAAAAAAGAGAGACTTTTTTCAACTCTCATTTTTAATAAAACTGTTTTGATATGTTTTTGAAGATCTGTCGGTAATATTGAATTTTTGACAATCATCGTTTACGCTCGTCGGCAAGTATGAAAATATGGAGAACCCCTCCCTTACTTCCGTGTTGGAACACTTTTCGTTTGTGTGTCGGGAAATGTAGTCCCCTCCCATAAATAATGGTCTGGTGACGCCCTACGTTAATGTACATTGACTTCAAGTTAGAATAAACATTGATGAGGGCAATGTGGTGCACTTGCTTGTTTTTCATGCGTAAATCCTTTAAATCAATGGCTCAATCCTTTGAACTTGTTAGAGCTAATAAAATGACGAGGAAGTTCATTTTGACTATGTTAAGGTTTTACTCAGCATTATATAACATGAGTGAACTCTGTAGTAGAGAGAATTTGCAAACTGTATTACAACACGATACTACTAAAGTAGAAAGAAAAAATGTTCATTTTGAAATTTGAAATCAAATAGAATATCAATGAGTAAAGTGTATATAACAAAGATGATGAAAAGCGTTCTCTTAGCCGAATTATTATCTCTTATTTCCTTATATTTCATGTCATTTCAGGCATACAGTCTCGTTCCCAAAAGCAAAAATTAATAAATAAATAAAACAAAAAAAAACAAAAAAAAAATACCGCAAAGGCAAAAAAAAAGACTTTAGCAAAGTGCATCTCATATTTCTGCATCGAATAACACATACATCAATGATTAAGCTAGCTTCGGGCCTTTGTTACGAGCAGGTAGGTTTCTTCACAGTAAATGCTGGCCATGACATGCGACTTTCTGTTTTTGTTTAATTATTTGTCGCAAAATCAACCATAGTGCCCTCGCGATGTCCATGGCCTACATCTGATTTATTGATCTTGATGGTCTTCACGAAAGCTACTGAGAAGCGGAAAACGTCATTATTGTAGGAGTACTCCGCCAATTATTCACTTGGTAACGAAGAAAGAATCCATTAGAACTCATTTCATTTAGACATTAACAGCGGTCATGCACTTACATCTTATTAATTTAAATTAATCTTTTAAGTAACGAAGTCATGTTGCCAATATAAACATTAGGCGCAGGCGAGTTGAAAAGGACTGCATGGGAAGGGGTGGGAGGAGTGCATTATAGGCGTCCGTTTGGGTGTAACCTGGTTTGATGTTTGATTTTGGTTTTCTATACTATGATTTGGCGTAGAGTTGGTAACATTGTTCAGATGAGAGAAAATGGTGCTAAGGTGTTGACTTCATCGCTAGATGTACAATTTAAGATAATCTGAAAGTATGAGTGAAAACAGACCATTATTAATGATAAAAACTGGGAAAAACTGATCTGATCGATTCCTAAATTCTCCCCACTATACTATTATAATTTAATTAAATTTTAGGTGAATGTAAATCATCACAAAGCAATGAATTGGCTCTATTTAGCATTCCAAACATTTAAGTGTTGACAGATTTTTTAAAGCCTGTTTTATGTCTTATTTTCATGGAAAACGGTTGGGAAAATTCAAAAATCGGTTGGGAGAAGTTACTGTTAGAGGGTGTTGCACAGTGGCGCCTTCAAAGAAAACCATAAATATCTTTGTGGTTTGAGAATTGTTCAGGATTTGTTTGCATGTTAGAGAGTTAGTACAGTAGAAGGAATAAACTAAGTAACATTTCATACAAAAATTACGCAGTTTTTTCATCAGCTTTCAACAATGTTACCGGTTCACTTTAAAGAATTGCTAATGGGGTCATGGTGGGGAGGAGGGGGGGGGGTCAGCTTTACGAGGTGAATGCATGAAAAGCATGAAAAGCGAAGCTGATGAACAAGGCCGTCGAAAGAGGTGAATGTGTGAAAGGGGAGCAATCATGCTTTTTTGTTGGGGGGGGGGCTTTTTCTCCCACTCTCTCTTCCTTTCCATCTCTTTCTATCTCTTTTTATCTCTCCCTATCTCTCTCTTTCTCTTCGGCGCCGATATGGCTACTCCCTATGCATTGTTCTGGCAATGGTAGTCACTTCTTTGATAATTTTAAATATCAAATTTCTTTGATAAGAATTTTCGTCAGAGCTCTGTTTTCCACACCTTTGTTTAAGCCCTCCAGATGTCATTCATTTGTAGCACAGGATTTATTTTCCTCTATTGCCTGGTTGTGGAAAATTGACGTAAGCATTCTCTGATCAGCCTAATGGCAGGCCTTGAAGGCGGCCATCGACATGTTTATGATTTCACCTTCATAACCTACTCGCCTTGTCTTCAAATCACGTTATAGACATATTTATTTTTCTTTCGCCGAAAAATCTTGGTTGTCAACTGACTATTTTGAACAAATCGATACAAAGCGTCGTTACGTCGTATTCAGTCTATCGCCTCCTCTATTCCCCGTACTTGTCTCTCCTTTATTTTCGTCTCGTTAAATGTTATATAAATTTGCCCATCATTTTCTTCTCTCCCTTCCCCGTATTTATAGGCAGCTCCAGACAACTTCGGCTTGAGATACCCAGAATGTCAAACTAGAATGTGCCATTGAGTTAGCCGCAAATTTGTCAAAAGTCGCAAGGACTTCGAAATATCAACCTAAGGCAAATTCAATAGCCCTGTTCATTAACCTTTCGAAATGTGTAAACATTGCAATGACGTCTTACTTATTCCGAATTACACAAATGAGTATTGAAATGCCCATGACATGATTTCTCGAAGGTCTTTGCCATTGTGATGAATGATAAACGGCTATCAATTTTTTGTTAATCTGCACGCGAGGAAATGAATATTGTCGTCAAAGTTTTAAATTGTTGACCCGAAGCGTGAAGAATTTTCTAAGAAGCTAAATAATCGGATCCTCTATTTTGGCCATTTACCAAATACAAACCGTATTAAATCAAATGCCATGTTGAACCAGCTTATATATCCTTCCTCTCCTTTCTCTTTCTCTCCCTCTAATTCTGTCTCTCTCTCTATCTCTATCTCTTTCTTTGATTCTCATTCTCTTCTCTGTTGATATTGCACTTATTGTAAAGAGATTGTTAACATATGATTATATAATGGAAACAAATCAACATCACGTGTCACGTGACAGCTTACTCTGCTAGCTTATGCAAGAGGTCAAATGAAAATGATATTCATTGCTGATGAAGAGAAGAGCAAAACACATCAGCAAACTAATATCACTGGGATGCCAACATTCGGTTATCGACAAATAACACGAGAACAATGCTGTACCAAGGTTCGTACGAGGACAAATCCACATCACCTACATTATTTTCACCCATTAACAGCTATTTATCTTCCGCCCCGGTGCTAACGACCCTTGTGTGCCAATAAGCACACCTACTCGAACGCGAGAGCATTCATAATTTTGGTCGCGTGTGATTTAATTAGAATTGGAGGCAATTTATTTCGACGAAAATGACGATTGAAAGCGAGATGAGTCAACATAAGCTAGGTCTTTTACATCAACGTAACTTGATTGAAGTCTCGAGAACATGAATGTTTTGGTTATCTATATATGGATACCTGGTCTAATGCCCACGAAGCACAGTACTATACAAATGTTTATTTTAATGGAATCGTGTCCGCTGTGTTGAGATATAAGATATCTCCTTGAACTAAAGAAGTAGTAGACGAAACGATAAGGACATGCATACTTGGTCTGAGTGGGGGAAACAAGCGTTCCCTTATCATCAGAGCTCATCTCGAAGCCCGTGTTTACAGCCTAGCATCCCCTCCCCCCCCACAGGACACACCCATATAGACTGAGGTAGACACTATAAGAGGCAATATTGGGAAAATAAAAGTCAAATCTTGTCACAAAATAATGGAAGATATTAATCAAAATCACCAAGAGGCATAATCAACATGGTCTGCTTCAAGCTGGATCCATATCCATCGGGTGCTACCGTCACCTTATTTAACCCAACTGAACTACGAAGAGAAAGAAAGGTCACTAAGTGCAACCCTTGAGCTGTGTTATCGCCTGTATCTTTTATCATATTCCTTATCCGGGACGATATCTCGGAGGAATTGTTCTGATTTGTGATGTGTCCCCCTTTGGAAGTCCTAACGCAGACTTGCATTGCGATCGAAGTCAGACGACATTTGGGTAATTAGGAGCTTTTCCGGTGGCGAAGATAAGAGTAAATCTAGGAGGCATGACATTACTAGCATGTACGCCATTTTTTCATTCGAAAGGAGAGACAAGTAGGATGTCGGAGATGATATCTGTGGCATGTGCTGAAGACAAAGAATATTGCCTATGAGGAGTCATTGTCTCCCTTTTCTTGCGTATTTATGCAGTGTTGTTTTGGGGCATTGTCCTCCATTACGGCATTATATTTTCAAGGCGTTGCCTCGAGGAGGCTAATACTATAGTTGTATTATGTTGGCCGACCATGGAAACAGAGCAATCGATGTATTTTCCCTTAATATTATGATAACAGTCCTTGTTTCCACAACTCACCTTGGCAAATGTGATGGCCATGTGTTCACGAACCAACATCAAAGGTTTCGTTATTATGTACAAATTGCGAAGTGACCTATAAGTAAAATACAAGCCCACCGTAAAAGAAGTTCCTGTATTATATAAAATTACGTTAATATACAAATAATACATGTTGGCGAGTCGACGGTTGTTATCACAAAAATGCACTCCCCATGCATATGGTGCATAGGGTAAAAATTAATGCACGCACACGTGATCCATTACGACACTTCGCTTTGACTACATTCTTGAACCCATTTTATAATATCTGTTTTACCCCCTAAATGATCACTTATCAATAAGAAAGGAAGAAAAACAGCATATAATTATATACAGAAGACAGATACGGATAATAAATTCGGGG
This sequence comes from Mesocentrotus franciscanus, assembly GCA_037976565.1. Classification (NCBI taxonomy): domain Eukaryota; kingdom Metazoa; phylum Echinodermata; class Echinoidea; order Camarodonta; family Strongylocentrotidae; genus Mesocentrotus; species Mesocentrotus franciscanus. The sequence continues at coordinate 11,472,371 of CP137666.1, read as the reverse complement.
TAAAGCCGGGGTAATGATATGATTGCAGGGCCATCAGGAAGAACAGTATGAATACTGATAAGGCTACCCTGTGTACTCAAGACATATCATTATTATCATTATTATCATTATTATTATTGATTAGTATTAACGCTGCGTGATCAACCCGGCAAGAAAGTCTAATTGCATTGTGTGTGCGTGCGTGCCTTTATGCGCGCGCAAGCGGGTGTGTGTGTGTGTGTGAATAGATGGGTGAGGGTGTGAGTATGTGGGTGAGGAAAGGTGTGCGTGCGCGTGATCTTAGAGTGAGGAAGGCTGAAAGAAAGAGAGAGAGAGAGAGAGAGAGACAAAGAACGAGGGTTAAAGAAAGGGAGTCTAATTTTCTTCAATAGAATTTTGTTTTCAATAGCGCATTTTTGTTTCATGCTGATAGTCGATCCCAGTAATATTGCGGATAGTAATTTAGTCCATTCGTTATAAATGTTATTTATATATATGAAAATGACTTATTTTCAGATTGGTTTCAAATCCGTCTTTAACATACGACACCATGAGCATGCGTCTCCCAACTGTGTGTTTGTATAATTACAACGACTGTGTCATACTTGTTCAAATATTGACATTACATCACGAGAAAGTGCCTAACTCCCTCAAAAATTAGATAGTCGAGAACACTGTTTGGGCAGAAAAAAACCCTGATTGATCGAAAGCGAAAAACAAGAGGGCATAATGATGGAAATCGAAAAATTAAATGGAAATAAAAAGGGGTCAAACACACTTTTTAGGACCTGATTTGTGTGTTTCAAGAAAGCGTTTTTTGTTGTTTTGAGAGTCAAATGAAAAATGGGTAATGATTTTTGTTTGGGATCAGGTCTGAAATAGACAAAAGGGAATTTATGAACTCTGAATGACATTCAATGAAACCAGGAACACAGAATAAACCATTCACAAATGTTTTAAGCTTCATGTCGTTTTCAATAATAATGCATAAACAAACAGATATGACATTCTGAGAATGAGTGATATTCAATCGAAGCATGTATATTATATGTTTGGTATTAATCAGATACTCGACAGTCACGGCGCAAATTTCGCAGTCGATGAAACTCCATACAACAAATCAATCAGGTCAAGCATTAACGCATAGCTGAGGAGAGACTAAGGTTAAAGAAGAAGGGTAGCTTGATGTGAGCAGGTTTAATTTATGTGGCGCCTGGTAGGAATTAAGACATTAAACTCAAACAGCTTGTTTAACGATAAATAAACTTGACATTTATCTATTCGTTAGCCTTGTTTCGCATTTCGTTTCTTCCCCCAGGGCGGAGCGGGTTGAAAACTACGAGAGGACTCAAAAGAAAGGCACAGGGTATATATACACGTCTTTGGCATCAATTCATTTGTAATTTTTGTAAAACGGGCTTCATCATTAACAAAGAAATAAAGATTGCATTTATCAAAATATGTTCTTGTAATATCATGCGTTGAAGATGGAAATGGAATTACCTTGGCTCATATTTGAATTCTATTCAAACGTAATAATATTCTGTTATATTCCTAGTTGCATGCACTGAAAATTTTCTCTGTTTGCATAATACTTTTCGCTAGGTCTTGTCTTAAGTCATGTTCACCTCGAGCTTCTGAAACAAAAGTATGTTACCATCCCCCTTGCCCCATTAGGTACCCGCTCCCTTTGAATTATGACCAGTATGTTTGTGGGTAATAATGATGATGTAGTATAGGGCACATTTGTTTATAGTTCAAGACTTCAAGTCATATAAACTGCCAAGAGTCAGGCTGAGAATGATAAGGCTAAACGATGTAGATAACCTTTCAGGACATTTTTATTTTAAATGAAGGAAAAAATTCCCTGATCAAACTTTACATTGACAAATGCCATTTAATACTCATGGGTTAATGACACATATATTCAAATTAAATATGGCTTATAATCTTGCCTAAATCAAAGGTTAGGATGTATCCGCCGAATACCACAAAACGCAGAGAGCAAAAACAAGACCACTACTACAGACCCATACTAATCTGATGAAATGTATATTTTTTCCAATCCATTAACATATGAATAGAAAAGTAAGATAGCAGACTCGCAGCTTGGCTTAGCTCACTGTAAGTCAATATCATGTCACCTTCCTATAGCATATTCCTCATTCATTATCATTTGCTGGAATTGCGGCCTTATTCTATACATTTTTCGCAACATCACAATCTTAGCATCATTCCGTTCTATATATAGGAACAGATATTTGATTACTCTGGGTCTCGAGGCATCCCTTAGGTCATCACTCTAATTGCTGAAATTACATTCGTAAAGCGAATGTCAATATATAAACGCAAAAGTTTAGTACCCCGTTCGATTTTATCCTTTCGTCTGCAGAAACACACTAGGCGACATTCGGTACAGTTTCCCCTGAAAAATAAGTCAGTCAGTCAAGGCAAGCAAGCATCCACAGGGGTATTGATATTAATTTTCTTTATGGCAATGTGCTGAAAGTTATCAACAATAAAAATTCATCAGCACCTTTCCCCAATCAATGATCTGTTTTAGCTTGTGAGAAATAATGAAGGAGAGAGAATGTATGTAGCCTTAAAGCTATACCGAGGCATGGAAAAAGGGAGATTCTGATTGATTATCATTATGATGTTCGCTTGGAAGTCTTAATGTAGGTCAGGCCGTATGAGACAGACTGCTCAATGTTACTTAAGCAAAATTTAAACTGACTGTTCCTCCCTTTGTTATGGTAGTGCCAAACTAGCAGGCTGATCAGAACAAGTGTGAGTAAATAACGCAGAATAATTGTACGTGCGAATAATGTATGATAGTAATATCGAAAAGAGAAATACATAATACGGAAAGAAAATTACCTATCAGGAATCCAATGATAAATACAAATCTCTACTGAGAACCAGAAGTGCATTAACCCATATCGCTTCCACTCTTAAACCTACAGTGTTGTTTTAGCACCTGGAGGACTATATATAACACTGTTGGGGGCTCATTATAGTGATTGCACTTGCAGTGCCGCTTTAGCACCAGTGCAGGTGCTACATGGTGCAGCACCCCAAAAATTTGCTACTAAAATTGCACTAAGCCTCTAAGTCTAAGGGTGCTATTTTAGCACCGGGATAGCTAGTTTAAGCACTTTTCAAGTGTCCGTATATTGACTGCACTAACAGGTTCTATCTGGTTCACCATCCAGAGACGCTACTAATACACCTTTTCACGGTTAAGGGCGCCATTTTAGAGGTCAGGGGTTTACGCGTATATAGCGCCCATGCAAATATGATGTGAGCGCACAGCGCATGCAGGCAGTGATGTCTTCAATGTTTTCAGATGCCTGCGCTGTGCGCTCACATCATATTTGCATGGGCGCGCTATCTTAATTACGCGTAAACCACTGACCTCTAGAGGTCAGTGGGGTTAACATCTTTGTTTGTTCTTAAATTTGTTCTTAAATTAAGATGGCGCCCATGTCTGCGCATGCGCACTTTTGTAACCCCACTGACCTCTAGAGGTCAGTGGTTTACGCGTAATTAAGATAGCGCGCCCATGCAAATATGATGTGAGCGCACAGCGCAGGCATCTGAAAACATTGAAGACATCACTGCCTGCATGCGCTGTGCGCTCACATCATATTTGCATGGGCGCTATATACGCGTAAACCCCTGGGCCCGTATTCAATAAACTTCTAAGACATTTGTCTTAATTCTAAGAAAATGTCTAAGAATTTGTCTAGGTTAAGAAAGTTGCCTTAGCCGTATTCTAAACACGTAAAGCAGTTTGTCTTAGCTAAGACGACAGATAAGACAAATTCTTAGACCCGATGACGTCATTTTGGAAAGTCAATTTGGTCGACTCGAGCGACTGAATTGCAGCTCAATTTGCCTATGCAATTTGCGTGTTAAAATAAAAATCGCACCGCACGGAAATTATACACAAAACGTATGGGAGATAGAGTGCAAGGAAAGAACGATGCTCACAGAATTGTTTTGGGCTTGACCAACTGACACTAAACATTAGTAGGGCAGTCTAGTCAAGACCCCCTGAGGCTAGATCTAACATCCACCGTAGGCTTTTTATACTTTTCTGTCAAACATCTTCGAAGAGGCCAAACCGGGCTTTCTTATGCCGCGGCCGCAGGGTCTATGAGTAGCCAGCCGACCGACGCTAACATTGGATGTGGAGCTATATACCCTTTACATCGTCTACTGCTACAGCTAGCCTAGCCTAAAATTAATTAAAAGCTAAATGTAACCTTGATCAGACTCATAATAAAACAAATTTTGTCTCACCTAGCATTATGCCGATGACACATTACTCCCTGTTTCCATTAATGCCAATGCATGACTAAGAAACGATTTCTTTACGACAGCCATGTCATGATTTAAAAGTAGTGTTATGAAGTAGGCATAATTTTATGCTACGCTGGATCGTTTGCCATATAGTACAGTAGTATTACAAACAAACATAAACAAGTAGGCCCTACGTACCTATATATTGCGCTTAGAACCGCGCGCTGCGCCGTCGATGCTAGTACGCGAAGCTTACGTTGATATAGGTCAACTGATAACCTGCGCTGCGCTAGCGCGGCTTCCAACCCGAAGCGACATTGCATGCAGCAGCAGCACTGAGCTGCCGGTGCCGAAGCCCTATTTAAGCATCCTCAGCCTATGCTTAAATATAGGGTAGATTTCTTACTTATCTTAGATATCTCGATTGTATTAGAATACGACATGCTATTTAAGCCCTTTTTCTTAGATAAAATCTAAGAATTCTTCTTACTCTTAAGGCAAAATTCTTATCCCCAATGCTGTTATAGAATACACATTTTGGCTAAGACTGTTTTCTTAGCCAAAAATTAAGAAAAAGTACTTAGATTTCATGCTTAAGAAGTTTATTGAATACGGGCCCTGACCTCTAAAATGGCGCCCTTAACCGTGAAAAGGTGTATTTTACACTAAGAGTGCTGATGAACAGACATACGGGCTATTAACAGCACCTAGGTTGTGTATTACATGAGATACATTTATATATACAATTCTTACTTAGCATGATTAAAAATGTTAAAAATTATAAGAGGTAGTAAATTCAAAACAATTACAAACTCACTGACCAATTTCTTAATAATTTTCACTTTTGTTAATGGACCGAATATGTATTGAGACGCTGACTGAGACAATAGATCATTCCAGTATTTGAAGTAGACAAAAACCTATACAAAAAACGTGTATTTTCTTCAAAAAATATGCAAATGATACGAAAACATGTCATAGCTCTCCAGGTTCTGGAATTCTTTGGCCTCATCGATTCCCTTGGCTCGGCACTTGTTTTAGCACACATATTTTCTTCTGCACCGCAAAAGGTTTGTCAGAAATGGAATTTTATGTAATAAAATTTAGCACCTGTTTTTTTAGCACTTCATTGTTTCTAGTTTAATATACATAGAGTTAATTCGCTTCTGGATCAGCTTATCAGATTGTTTTCCGCTTCTACTATCTCGCCGTGTGTTCCAACCACGTTATCTTCAGTTGAAAGTTTCTTGTTAAAGGAAGGCCAGAAGCCCTTTGTAGGGGAAAATATATTTTTTGTAAACAAAATGACTTTTTGAACAACGGTTTCCCCTGTAAATTATGCTGTAGGTTTACATAACTAGGAAATCTGTCTGTCCATACAGTGTCAGATGTCGTCCAAGATTAAGAGTCATTAAAAGGAAATCGTACAGACACGATTTGCACGTACGTCACGTGAGCTTGGTCATGAATTCGCGAAAATAGAAGCGAACGACGTTCGACACAAATACATAAATGTTGGGAAATGAAAATACAATTTGACTCCCCTCAAAATCATTACCACTGTCAACATGCACGACCTGCTCCGGGGTTGAGAGAGGCGAGCAAAGGAGATATCGATATGATGAGGAAGACACCTGAAGACCTGAGGGGAAGGGGTGGAATATCACGTGACACACTAAGAGATGGCTAGTTGCATAGACCGCCTATGCACGCGTGATGTGAAGATGTCCCTTTGTCGATGTCGGATTTGCCATATCTCACCTAGATTACAATATTGAAACATACACAAAATGCGAAACAGTACAAACAAAGGAACAGAAAAAGAGACTAAGTACGCGAGAGAGAAAAACAACATGACAGAAAAATACATGAAATCTATAAACAAAGAGAGATAAAACAAATATTCATCGTTGTAATCACAAATTAGCTAAAACACTCATTACCATTAGGCCTACTCTTGTTTGAATTTGCCAACATGCTTACATTCGATCATGTTCATTGGCGTATCTTGGGAAGATAGTATTCGGAGCAAGCTCTGATATTGCATCTTGATCTGTCCAAGCGAGTGACAGCGCTATTTTTGTACAGTATTCGAACATTAGGAGAGTATTTCACATGCAGCAAAATTAAATAATAGAATAAAGGGCAAGAGCGGTGCGGTGCCCCCACCCATCCTTATCCTTTCCTGCCCCCACCCTCACTTTGTTGCGTTTGGCCAATTCTTCTGAGAGGCGCTCGGGGCTCGTCCTATCCCACTGGCCAAGTTCGCTGTTGTTTGGCTATACTTTAGCCTTGAACATGTTGTCTCTTGAACAAACAGAAGGGCTCTCTGCAATTCCCAACCCGTTTGTGATGTAATCCAACTGTCGATGTGGTGATATTAACGCGCCAACCAGTAAGATATAATCCTTTCCATGACGTATGGATGTCATAATTATCACCAGCACCCATTGATAGTCCGAAACGTCATATCATTTTCATGTAGGCCCACATTTATTGTGCAATATGATATTGTTTGGTCGTGTTTTATATTTCGCTTTAATCTGTTTTGATCTGAATTTAGAATTTAGGGGAAATTCCATAGAGTAGCGGACGCTACATCATAAATAATGGGCATCATACGCAAATCATTTGATTTGTAATTGATAATAATTGGGAAATCATGCGACATCGGAATTATTTTGCATTATTCAGTTTCCTCGGAATCTTAACATTGAAAATGGACTTTTGGAACTATGGTCACTAAAATTTGGTTCAAAGCAACCCTGATTAACGTGAGATCAGTGATCGTTGCATTTACATAAACAAGCTAAAGTGAATATGAAATATGAATCTGTCTAGAATTTTGAAGGATTATTGGATACTTACAGATTTATGCCCGAGCTGTAATACCAGTTCCCAAACACAAACTGGATAAAATTGATATGGAAAGGAATTGTAGTGATGAATCTGAAACACAAGTAGCATTTGCATGTGGTCTTTTGATACTTACAAAATAACCTAGTTTCATTAAATCTATTGGCGCTCTCATTGTTTCTGTCCTATTTACCTCTCAATAATAAAACGCGTAGTCTCAAGTCATCCTCAAACAAGAACAGTGTCGCGATACATTGCTCAATTTGTTAATATCAACCTGCTTCAAAATCAAGGACTCCTATGATAATTTTGGACTTTGCGGTTCAGTTCAAAGCAATACCGATCCTTTTCATCCGTGTTATTCAGTTGGACTCTGAATAGTATTGTGAAGAATTTTGTGTAGAGATTAATGACTAAAAAAACAATTACAGACATGAATAATTTTTTCTATGAATGAGATTCAAAGCTAAGAATAATCTCGATAAAAATACAAAATGAGCAGAAGGTTTTTTTTCGTATTCACGCCATAGATGGAAAGCATACATGAATGTTTTGTAAGCCACCTCTTGTGCATGATGATGCATCGATCAAAATGCGTTTGGATCTTTTTTTTTATATTTTAAACTCATAATCGCTAAACCCACACATTCTTTCCATGTCAAACATTTATACAATGCCCTAAAAATAATCATGTACATGTACTACTATGTAGGATCCATTCGTGGAAATTTGACAAAATGGTACCACAGACATTGGTATAAACTAGATCACGGACAAAGGCGTGTATGACGAAACACCTTTTGGACATGATCCCCACCATCAATCAGCCCCTGAGACCACGACCTGGTGTGCTGAGGGGCGGAAGCGGGCGGAACACGGTAATGGAGGTGATGCCTGGTCAAGCACGGAGAGACATCCACATTTCCGTGGTTAGAAATTCACCCATAAAAGTACGACGTACCTTTTTCAGAGGGAGAGGTACAGCATTCTGCAAGCTATTTGGGTGGAGGTATACAGGGATTCGCAATTGAATTTTGCCTGTGTTGCTTTGTTCAGTAACAGGTATGAAGTTTTTTTCAGTCTGGGCCAGTGGCGTATTCAGCCTAACAGGGAAGCGACTGTAGGCTTATAACCCCACCTCCGTATATGAATGTTTGGGTAAAAATAATCAAGACAACTCTAAATGGGTCAAACTGAACAAATACAACACGCCCCAGGCGGATATTCCGCACCCCCGTTCTCCAATTTCTGGATACGCCACTGATGGTCAATGTTAACATTTTCTCCTTAAGGTAGTAGTTAAAAGACCCCAATGTACTATTCTTCAAATTTAACCCATCCTATCTACCACCCATTGGATACAACGTACAGCATGTCTATTGTGCCTGTTCCACACAATGCGCCATTAGGGATTAGAGGGATTAGCGTGGTCACTGACAGGTGGTTATCTCATCAACTCATCTCTCAATTAACATAAGAAAAGGAGGATCATGGGGGACCAACAGGCACCGCTTAGGCATTGTTTTCTATATAGAGGAGCAAGTAGCTACGAGTAGTACAGTGGGGCTGTAAGGCACTGGCAGTGCCCGGCCAAAAGGACGTCACATTGCCACACGGGGCAGTCCACGTTCTCGTCGTGCAAATCTAAAAGTCCCTAATGGCTGACATAGGTCTGCGTCAGCAGCTGGTGCGATCTTTGACGCTCCGTTTCAGACTGCCATTTTTTTACAAGAGTGAACGCAAATCATCAGGACAAACATTGCGTTGAATTACTGACGCATGTACCTATAATAACAGTTGCAATTTATTTAGCACCTGGTCCACTGGATACGAAGCACTTTGAGATGCCATCCATCCATTTGAAAATAGACATGTCTTCACATTCTGTTTGAATTGTTCAACTGTTGGTGAAGAGGGCCTGTTCCGGAGTTTGGAAGTACTGGGGGAGAAAGCTGCATCGGCAGCTAATTTGTTGTTAAGTGGTTGAATGAAGGTCACTGGAGATGCTAGACGAAAGCCTTCCATGTGCTTGATTAGCGTAGGAACGGTAATTACGCAATCGAATGACACCTCGCGTGCATCTTTATACAGCGCCAGTGGAAGCGTGCCGTTAAACCCAACTACAGAGGACTATGACCCTAGGGTCTCTTGCTCAAATGCACTTACCTGCCATTCGTACCATCACACACTTATCGTGTCATTAAGCAATATTTCACAGCAAGTTATGTGAAGCTATTACCTATATGTGGGCACATAATGTATTTTGTCTGCCCCGAGACGGCTATATAGAGTATAAGGGTTGTTGGCTCGCTGCTATGCGATTGCTTTAAGGTTATGTTGAATCAAATACAACTCGTTTCTTTGGCAGCTTTCTTCTAGTGTATACATTTTGTGAGAGTTTTGACTGTAGGCTGCAAACCTGTTGTTAGATATACATTTTGGTGTTTTTTACTGTCTACTGCATTGTTGAGCTATATAATACGGTATTTGATTTTTAGTTTGTTTGTTATTGTTTTTATTTTTCTGAAAGTAAAGTGCTAATTCAAAATCGTGAAAAACAAAAAAAATAACAATAACAAATGTTTATTCTCCTGACAAGTACAGGTATTATTTTTAAAACTATGGGATACCTTTGTCATGGTAACATCCTTGTACCGAAACTTTCGACAAAAATCACACTTAGTCTAACACAATCTTACCTGAATATTGCATATCAATGAACTCTTAATGAAACACATTACATCTAATGAAGATCGGCTGTAGTCGCTGTTTGTTGAGTAGGCCTGATTTAAACATGAAGAAGTCATCATATTTACAGCTCTAATTGGTTTTATGTAAATGCAGCCGCTGAGTGGTCGTGAGTAGCCATCTTCTAAAAAGCCTCAAGGCTTGGTTTTTTCAAAACTGATGTGTGAGTAAAGATTTCTTTGTACTTGACCCTCAGAATACATTACTTCACCATGCGTTGCGCTATTATAATGGCATGGTCAAATTAGATAATCCATAGGCCTATATACCTGGTCTTGTGGCCTGTAGCTGCAGCATACGCTTCGGACGAGCCAGCCTTCCTCAGGGATGAAGGGTTTCTTAATCTGTAGATCGAACTTAAATATATTTTGACAAACCTTCAAATTGCCCAACCTTGCCTGCACAGAGGCGGGTCCCGGATCCTGTAAGGGGGCACGATTCACCAAAGCCTCTGACAAGCAATAAAGAAAAATTGTACTTGAATGACACAATGTGTGAAAGTGAACGGGTGGTTGTGCCTCATTAAATCTGCCAGTGTATATAAACTGTGCAACTTTTTCACTGTACGGATATGGATGAAAGCTACATTCAGCGATTTATAGAAACATTAATATGCTGCATAATTTAATTCAAATCGTTTGCAGCACTGCACACGACTTTGAAAACATATTGATAAAGTATATGAATTGTTCACAATATTTTCATAATTATGTCGTGACTGACCTTCTCTCTTACCATATTGTACGAGGCCATGTAGAATTTAGAGAGGAAATTACTTATAAACCGATTTTGTTTAGATCTAATGAAACTGCGGCGCTCATGGGTAATTTCACATCCTACGTAACTGCATGCAAAACAAAACGAGACATGGCCTTATCTCAATGCTGTAATTAAAGCCTACAGAGCAATTGATCAAACCATTTCACCCAATTAGAGTACAATTTCCTGTTTTACTACAATGCCCATGACCGCTGCTCTCGTGTGAACGGAAATTTAGCCATCAAGAAATGTAAGCCCTTATAAAGAGGAAAGTTCAAGGGAGAAGATAGATGACCTAGCTATAGGTGGTAGGTCCATAGCCTACTGGCATGATAAATTACACTATAAAGTTCATTAACAGCTCCAAAACAATAATGTGTAAGGTTGAATAGCAAAATATTTTGTTGTTTTCTTTAAACAAAGCATTGATACTGTCGAGAAATGTTATGCAAGAGAACAGCAGTAGTCGTGGTAATAGTGATGAAATATAATTGTTGGTTAAAGTAAACAATTATAACGGCCAAATATATTATTAGAAAGGAAATAACCGTTCTATACAGCAGGACCCTGAATATTAACATTTTGAACATTTAAAATTCCAGGTGTAAACTCTGATTAAATTAGAAAAATAAACACGAGCAAGACCGAGTGTTGCTCGTACAGGCTACTTTGTTTGTTTGTTTTGTGTTAAGAAATTAGAATCCCTGATTATCAAACAAAGCTTCGGCCTATATCAAATAATTGAACAAGTCTTCGAGATTCCATCTGTTATAATTTCCGTTAGAGATATCCAATTCCTTTATAGAGTGAATTTACCTGCTCTTGTTGAAATAATCGAATCTATAATAAAATGGTTTATAATAAATACTTCATTTGCTTCTTATGGTTACAATATTGTTTTTTTTTGTGGATTTATCTTTCATTATTATTGTGAATATATATAATTAAGCCCCCGGGATCCGGTGCGAGTTCTTTTTTTTTTCTTCAAACATTTCTTGTTTAAACTTATGTAGGGTTTCTAATATCCACTAGGAGACAGTGTTGCCAGTGGCAAGAGTAATTCAACACCAAATGAGATTCCTTACCTTATTCCTATTTCCGGTTGTCATGGTAATAAATATCCCAATCCTCCTATTACACACACACGGAAGACAAACATACTTTACTTTAGAAAATATAGATGTCATGCCTTTTGGAATACTTATCTAGGTCTCTGTAATTGACGATCACTTTTTTCGACATGAAGGTATTACAGTATTGTAATGCCTACACACAGAGGAATTGTAAGTTGAGGCTATTGTCTGCTTGAAAATGTAAATTTGTATTTTCATGCTAAGGTTTCAGGAACGCCAAAAAACATACTTGATTTCATATGCACTTAAAGACAAGAACTTGAAGTCTCATGAATTCTATATGAAATAGTTGATATAGTTAAATAATACAGTTAATAACTGATTTCGTTTAATAATAATAACATTGGACTCTTATATAGCGCACGTATCGACCTTGCAAGGTCCTCAAGGCGCTCCAACATTATCCGGCTATGCTAGGCTGCCGATTTCGGCGCTCACAGCATTTAAGGAATTCCTTTCTACCGGTACCCATTTAACACCTGGGTGGAGATTAATGTCTTGCCAAAGGACATTAGTGCCGCGGCGGGACTCGAACCGCGGACCCTGCGATTCACAGTCCGACGACTTATCCACTATGCCACAACACCGTTAATGTTCTTTACACGATATTGAAATGACGACATACTTAATTCGAATAGTCCCGCACGTAATTACCTATATTATGTTACTTCCAGGCCACGGGGAGTATGTGTAAAAAAAACATAAAGTTGCATGTTTTGAACTTACGAATCTCTGCGTAGTTATGGTAAATATTCTCTTTTGGACTCTTATATAGCGCACGTATCGACCTTGCAAGGTCCTCAAGGCGCTCCAACATTATCCGGCTATGCTAGGCTGCCGATTTCGGCGCTCACAGCATTTAAGGAATTCCTTTCTACCGGTACCCATTTAACACCTGGGTGGAGATTAATGTCTTGCCAAAGGACATTAGTGCCGCGGCGGGACTCGAACCGCGGACCCTGTGATTCACAGTCCGACGACTTATCCACTATGCCACAACACCGTTAATGTTCTTTACACGATATTGAAATGACGACATACTTAATTCGAATAGTCCCGCACGTAATTACCTATATTATGTTACTTCCAGGCCACGGGGAGTATGTGTAAAAAAAACATAAAGTTGCATGTTTTGAACTTACGAATCTCTGCGTAGTTATGGTAAATATTCTCTTTTGGACTCTTATATAGCGCACGTATCGACCTTGCAAGGTCCTCAAGGCGCTCAACATTATCCGGCTATGCTAGGCTGCCGATTTCGGCGCTCACAGCATTTAAGGAATTCCTTTCTACCGGTACCCATTTAACACCTGGGTGGAGATTAATGTCTTGCCAAAGGACATTAGTGCCGCGGCGGGACTCGAACCGCGGACCCTGTGATTCACAGTCCGACGACTTATCCACTATGCCACAACACCGTTAATGTTCTTTACACGATATTGAAATGACGACATACTTAATTCGAATAGTCCCGCACGTAATTACCTATATTATGTTACTTCCAGGCCACGGGGAGTATGTGTAAAAAAAACATAAAGTTGCATGTTTTGAACTTACGAATCTCTGCGTAGTTATGGTAAATATTCTCTTTTTGGACTCTTATATAGCGCACGTATCGACCTTGCAAGGTCCTCAAGGCGCTCCAACATTATCCGGCTATGCTAGGCTGCCGATTTCGGCGCTCACAGCATTTAAGGAATTCCTTTCTACCGGTACCCATTTAACACCTGGGTGGAGATTAATGTCTTGCCAAAGGACATTAGTGCCGCGGCGGGACTCGAACCGCGGACCCTGTGATTCACAGTCCGACGACTTATCCACTATGCCACAACACCGTTAATGTTCTTTACACGATATTGAAATGACGACATACTTAATTCGAATAGTCCCGCACGTAATTACCTATATTATGTTACTTCCAGGCCACGGGGAGTATGTGTAAAAAAAACATAAAGTTGCATGTTTTGAACTTACGAATCTCTGCGTAGTTATGGTAAATATTCTCTTTTTGTGCTCTGTTTTTTGTGTGCAGGAGATTTAAAGAAAACCGAGTTTATGCAAACCGCGGATTGGGTATCTTCAACTGCCTGAAGAAATGGCTTTACCAAAGACGTTAGAGTGCCATAAGGTGGTTAAGAGTATATTCAATGTAATAGAGTTAGCGCCCTTTGGCACGCGCTCGAATTACTTTTTGTTGGGGAAACATTATACATAGGGAGATAAAGGATCGCCCCTGAGAGGGGATACAGACACGAGACACGTATCCCTTTCTCCCCGTTTGGATTTATGTGGTATCATGCACATGTACCCCGTAGATGTGATAATCTACCATACTTTGTTACATTCCCGGGCGGATCAATCGTATTCCTCCATCATATCCTTATTTAAATCCCCCTTTCATCTTTGCTTACTGTATTGGTTACTGTGACTAGGCCTATAGGTATCTTATCAAATCCCCTTTTACAGTGTTGATCCCTTCATCATCAATCAAGATGGAGCCGATTTTCGGGGGAAATGGAAAGTCTTAGTTTAAAGGGACAGGTGACGTATCACTCCTTCTACACACAATATTTTAACAGTAATGCAAGTTATGTAATACTCTATATAACTCGTTTCTGCAAAGGGTTTTTACATTTGTCTTCATAATGGTATGATAACGCAAACTTAGTCCTTTATTTCCAGTATCATTGCCAATGGAACACACTTTTCTTATTATTGATATGAACAAATTTGTTAAAGGCCCTAATCAATAATGCAATGAACTAACTAAGCCTATGATGCACAAAATATAGTTATTCATGGAGCAGCGAATTTCAACCTCCTATTCCGTGAACATAAAACTTAATACACACAAAATGAAGTCATCACTATTAATATTTGATATTTTACGATTGTTTAACGATAAAATTAAAATATAATTATTTTAAAAAATGTCAATAATTTTGTTCTTCTAATTTGAACATGATAAAGAGGTTGATACTTCTAGATCTATAAATCATACGACTAAACTAAATCAGTCTTTAATTAGTTTGCCTTAACATCGAGCTGCTGTTTTTTTTCGTGATGGTGTAACAGTTTTCGGTGTAAGTTTGTTACATTGTGTTGCGTTGATTACGACAGCATCATGTCATTCTAATATTCGTATTTAGCTACATTTTATCTTCGTAATGGCTATATTACAACATAAAATAAACAATTCAAATCAAATTACAGTGCGTATAAAGGATCACCCATGACAAAGATGATCGCTAAGACTTTCGAAAAATATCAACTCAAGCCAAATACAATAACCATGTCAATTACATTGAAAACATTACTATGACGCAATTCGTAATCCTAACATTATTGCAAAGAGGGTATTGAAATCGCCCTAAAGCCCCCCCCCCCCCAATATCTCTGCCATTCATGGCAGCGCTATACATGCTCACATGAAAGTAGTAAGTGAAGGCACAGCTCCTTTGAGAACCGCACACAATGTGGGCGATCTTTCAACATCTACTGTAGATGATCTCTGACCGCTATCTAGTGTACAATAACATCGGTGTTGCCATTAGCTAGAGCTGGGGTTTTCAGTGTAAACAAACGACCTGTTACAAGTCCGGCACTTCAAACAACCCCCTACTACAAGTGTTCTCTAAATTTGTAGACACGCAGTGATCGTCCAAGTAGTCCTGTGGTAAATGCTCACACAATCCATCATACATTTACACTGCGTCCCTTTTCATTGAGCCTTGTTGGTTATAGACAAGCACAAATACATTCAAGAATATTATTAACGACATGGCACATAAATGTATCACAATTCATTTCATAGAAACGACACTGATGCATGGAAGTGAACACCCAAGTACACTACGGGTAGGGTTTTATGCCTCAGCGACAAGTACAGACATACCTATAATCGTCTCTGCTATACATTTTCTACGGGCCTTCTTTGCATCTATATAAATGTAGGTTATCTCAGTTTCCTTCATTAACTTATCAATACTAGCGTCATGTATAATCCTACCTTCGATGTCCCCGGCCGCGTGACGTATTGCCTGCCCACAAGGATACACTATTACAAAACCTTGTTAAATTGTACTCCCTGTTCGGATTATTTCAATAGATGAAGCCGTGACCTCTTAGGGCATAATACTTGGATTACCTCTGCCCTAGGTATCTTATTATCCTTGCCCCTTTGATATAGACAAGGCTATTTCCTTTATAGTTTCTGGCAACGTCTTTTGAACTACCGCAACACGTATGGGGTTGGATAGGGTAGAATATTTGACCTACATTATCTTTCTAATCTATTGCCTTAAATTGCATCAGTTACATTTTTATATAGATAGTACTCTATGGGACTCTTTTTATAATTTGTTTCAATACTGGAAAATGCTTCCCATCGTTGGCATAGCGTGCCTCCGGAAAAAGGGTGTTGGCGATGTATCGTATGATTTCCCCCTCTCTCTCTCTCTCTCTCTCTTTCTCTATCTCTCTCTCTCTTTCTCTTTCTCTCTCTCTCTCTAACTCTCTCTCAATCTCTATCTTTTTTCTCTCTCTCTCTTTTTTTTTCTCTCTTTCTTTATCTTTTTTTCTCTCTCTATCCCCCCTCTCTCTCTCTTTTCTCTCTCTTCCTAATGTAACTCTCTCTCTCTCTCTCTCTATCCTTTTTTCTCTCTATCCCCATCTCACTATTTCTCCCTCTAACACTTTCTCTCTTTCTTTCCCTGTCTCTCTACCTCTCAAACTCAGTCGTCCTATCTACTCGATCACTGCAAATGCCCACATCCATGCTCCACGCCATTGCTTTCCACTCTTGAAATGCAGTACCTCTCGTCACTTACGCCTTCTGCTTTAAGTACATGAGGCCTATTACGTTTTACATCGTATAGTCTATTATCGCCCTACCTCGCCCACAATAAAATTGGGTCATCTTTGTTTTTTCAAGCCCTCATACTAAGCCTTACAACATCAACAAGAAATCCTTTTATCTTGCCATCTTTAGATCCCCAACTAAGTGTAGGTTCTGGGATGGTCAGCATGCGTTTGGTCACAATTTCCTAAGAAAACCTTAAGTTGAATCAATCAAACTCCGATGGTCTTGAGAAAACAACGCCAGATTCTCCTCTCGCTTTAAGGACGAGACAAGCCAGAAAGGAAAAATATATTGATTGATTTATTTTGTTATTGCTATTGCCTTCCTCTAGAAGGTTATCGCACTGTTTACCGACTGATTGCCAATAAGAAAAAGTTGTGATTCAAGAATCAAATGGTACAAATACCAGACTGAACTAATCCCGCAATTTCTCCACTTCCTATTGATACGTGATATTCTTCACTGGACAAAGCTGAATTCAGTATCTATGCCATCCTCCCTTTTAACCTCTCACGACCTTTTTCTTTCTCTCCCTCACTGGGCTTTCATGTCAGTACCTTTTGTCGATATTACATGTACACTTTCGATCTTAAAAAGAAGTTTGAGTTCTGATAAGGGTGAAAATTAGATTATGAGCTTTCTAATCATTTTTATTTCAATACGGAAACATATCATGTTCAAAAATATCCCTGAAATGGGAGCAATCTTCGAATGCTCCCATGTTCGAAATATGACTATGAATAGCTTTGAACTTTTGATCAAACTTCCTAGTCACCTGTATTTGTAGACCAGTTTACTCTTTTCTCTGTGCAATGCATTTCAATGTATGCGATTTCCAGCAATTTCTGATCATTTTATTTTTAATATTTTACTATCACTATTATAACATTAATTCTCATATATAAAACCGACCTCTTCAATAGATGAGACAGTTTCTTTCAAAATATATTCATCTGTCCAGTACTTGATTTTATCTTTAAAGAAATGGTATTTAGTTTTAAAGGGACCTGTTAACATTGTTCAGATGAGAGAAAATGGTGCTAAGGTAGTGACTTCAATGCTAGATGTACAATTAAAGATAATCCGAAAGTTTGAGTAAAAACAGACCATTAATAATGATAAAAATTGAGAAAAACGGATCTGATCGATTCCTTAATTTTCCTAACTACATTATTATAATGTTATTTTATTCTAGGTGAATGAAAATCGTCACAAAGCAAAGAATTAGCTCTATATACCATTCCAGACATTAAAGTGTTGAAAGATTTTTAAAAGCATGTCTTATTTTCATGGAAAAATGGTTGGGAAAATTCAAAATTTGGTTGGGAGAATTTACTGTTAGAGGGTGTTGCACAGTGACGCCTCCAAAGAAACTCATAAATATCTTTGTGGTTTGAGAATTTTTTTCAGGATTTTTTGCGTGTTAGAGGGTTAGTACGGTAGAAGGAGTATAATAAGTAACATCTCATACAAAAATTAAGCAGTCTTTTCATCAACCTTCAACATTGTTACCGGTTCACTTTAATCCAAGCATAAGTAAATGAACCACCCTTGAAGATTTCGTGTAATCATTATACTGAAGCAACATTTTACCACTTGAGCTCGATTTCATTTCTGAGTCCAAATCTCAGGTTTTATGCCAATTTAGAGCTTTAAATGCGAGATGCCATTGACCGTGGAAATTTAACGCGGCTATTTTGACTACGACTCAGGTGTGACGCTACATTTGATATCATCATACAAATTACTATCCCCCGTGACACTCGTCATATCGGACAATTACCTAAGTCAATGCTCACACGAATACGATAGGCCGAATGAAATCCAACTCTCTTCTTTCTTGAGCTTTGAATGTTGTTTGCTTGGCTGGGATATCCTGGAGGCTTAAGTAGAGGGGTAAGATGAAGAGAAAGAGGCAGAGGATGTATCGATCAAGTGTACATCTTCACAGCTTTGTGCCAACAGTGTCAGAAAGGAGCGCGGCGGAAAATCCCTTTAGACGTATCGATTGGGAAGCGATCCGAGCAAATCCACAGGACCATTAGGGGAAGGCTACGCTCTCTGCCTGAAACAAATCAAAAACTAGTCTGACTTGCAGACCTAGCTATATTTTATTTCATGTCTATCTCAGGTGAAAGTTTAAATGAAAAATGTTTACCAGAGGACATTTTCAGCAAAGAACGCTAAAATGTAATTAACGCCACAGCCATGTAGTCTGTTAATAGAATTATCCTAGTCTAAAGAAATTATATAATTGAGTTTGCATTGATTGGAGATTATATTTCAAAAGTTTGAGCTCTTAAGAAGACTAATTCAGAATATTGGCGCAATATTCAGTAATTTAGTAGGACATGAAAAGAACCCGCCATGAACTGAGGCATGTATTAATTCTAGGAGTACACATGGGATGACTGTGTCGACTGGTGTGTTTGTACGCCTACGATCAATCCTGGTAGCCCGCAGCGCAGAAATGGACGGGAAAACAAAAATGAAGTGGATTCCAAATTCGGGTACATATCTCTGTCAAGTTTATTGTACTATCTGGTCATAGGAGGCGTTCATGTTTGTAACTGGGTGCACGCAAATCACACTGCGAGATGGCTTAACTACAGGCTGGAAAGTGAAACGTTATCTTCGGTGTAACACCCACCTGAGGTTGCAGGCATACCTCCAAGCCCGATCCCGCGGCAAGAAAACACCACAATGAAACAGAGGAGAAAGAATCCACACGAATTTTATTTGATGGTGACGACAGATGAGAGTCTATTTGTGCTGACCCCAAATTTATTAGAGCTGAGTGTTTGGCAGCATGCTGTTATTGCAGAAGATCTATACGTCCTATAAAGTTATATACATGGCAGAACACATCTATAGAGAAACGCTAATTAGTTTATTTATAAGAGAATCATAACATACCTGTATTGTGACTGATTTTGATTCGTGATATAATTTGAATGCGGGACTACAATATGTTATGTGGAACGACTCTTTTCTAAAATAATTGAAACCGTTTGGAGAAAAAAAATCATTGATAACTAACATTATAAAAGTAGGACTTTGGTTTGTATATCCTATTTTATAAGATGATGACGTGGATCCCAATCAAATGATTGGTTGAGAGCGTACACGTGACCAGGCATTTATTTTGCCTAACACGTAATTTTGATAATGACCGGTCATTAGTAAAATCATGTTATAAAACATCATTTTATAAAACAAATGAAACATAATCTTATAAAACAAATAATACACATTATTTTGTTCGGGCATTAGTAAAATTACCCACACTCGGTACCTTCAAAACAGTCCAAACACCCCCGGCTATTGCCTCGGGCGTGTTAGACTGTTCCAAAGGTACCTTGTGTGGGTAATTCTTACTAATGCCCTCACTGCTGCGTATTATTTGTATATGAATCTCGCCATAGATGAATGCGATTAGTCGTCAGTCACCAATGGGGACGTGCCCAACCATTTGAAGGTTATTTTCTCTAAAAATGGAAACCTGTCAACGTCATGTTTATTCAAGAAAACTTGGAATATTAAAAACACAAGATATGGAAGCATCCGTTTTTACCTTCAGGTGGCCATCCTTGACAATGAAAAATGATATGAGAGCAATAGGAATTGTCAATTGCCCATGGTCACATGTAGGATCAATATTTCAAGGAAACCTACAACTACAAACCTGTAAATATTCTCGAGGACAAACTGAACTTGGTAGGTCGAACTATACGTTTACAAATTTTAAAGATGTTTAAGTTGTCAAAACAAGCAAGCAAACAAACAGACAAACAAACAAACAAACAAACAAAAATTACATTTCAGTTTCTTGTACATGTGCCAACTCTGTTTATTTGTCACATTCACTTCGATTCAAAAAATTTGATAGGTCCTTGAAATGTCTAATCCAATATCAATACTACGTTTTAATCATGATTTCTTAAGTATCATACAAATCGTTGAGTATTTTTTATTATTGTTATACACATGCCAATACTAAAGTCTTCCACAGTTTTGGAGTCAAATCTGTACCATTTAGAATTGATAGATACGTGACAACTCATATTTATTTTCAATATAAATCATTTAAACATAAATGTTCTTCAACATCAGATATCGAACAGGAACAGGTCGTTATGTCAGGATTAAAATCATTAATGTTGACGTCTTGTACATAAGCTATTCGTGGCGCCGAACAAAGCAGGATGGTAAGTCATCAACAGGGGGGTGAAGGTCAAATGCACGAAGGACGATGACCGTCTATTCCCGGGCACTGGACGGTTATGAAATTGTCATTTACAATTACCGAGTCACTTTGAACGGTAAAAATAAATTGTTGATGCAAATATAAAGTGACTTTCTATTTTCCTAAATGTACTTTGGTACTTTGAACGGGGAAATAAGGCGCCACAAGACATGCTTCGTCGTAAATGGTGCATTCACTTTATCAGACATTCTTTAGATAAAACACAATCGTATACTGATGTCTTTTAGAAGTTATTTTTACTTTTTTATATTCAACCTATTTTGCCAATTTGTTGGTTATAGGTTTAGTATTTAGGTCGGCCTATCACTTTACATCCACAAAAATGTGTATATTCTAGAACATGTGCTCGATGTTTCGTTTCTTTTTGTCATTGATTGTCTAAGAATTGCGCGCGCTCGTTCGTATTTGCAAATTTGATGGGCACAAAGTGCAATTGGGGAAATCGTTTGACTTCATCACCAGTAGTATATTCACCCTCATCAGAAGGGGTTCAGATTTGAGGAGGAGGGAGTAGGGGGTGGGAGGGGTGTCGAGATTGAATTTACCATTGGTGGATAGAGTAATGATATCAGGGCCGATAAAGAAATGAAACGAAAACATATACTACCTCGGACAATTTCATAGCTATTAGCATTTTAGACTGCGACAGTTATTCTGATTCATCGAAGGAATGAGTAGGAATTATTATTTCCCACCTCGACGGCACAATCCTTTAAAAACATTTCCTAAAACAAGACAAGCAGTAGAAGTATGAATTACAGGAACCTTTTTTTAACGTGTGGCATCATTTTTCGAAACTAAGATTAGTTCCATGCTGTCTACCGAAACTCGAACTTCAAATGATTACGTAATGATCTACGACTGGTCACTACTCATTGAATGAACCTGTACCTTAGCTTATGGCAGAAAACACAATTTCCCATTCTATTCTCGCAGATGCAGTTGTAGTGAACAGAGAATATATAGACAATATTCGAATCGACAACAGGAACATACTATAAATATACAAATAGGGGAATATTGCACCGATTCTCTCATTGCTATTCATCGTGCGTATTTGCTTTTCACGCATACAGCATGGATCACTCTAAGCGTGCCCTTTAGTACCCAGTCACGACACATTAATTTAGCGATTATCGGTATGCAAGCACACTTTACTTGGAGGCACCCCCAGCTACAACGACAGGTGGGTAAATATGCTTCTGACATCTGAATGGACTGACGGGAACTGTGACAGAACTCAGTTGAGTGTCAGAGTGACTTTTGACTCATGGGCCACTGGAACATATTATAATAGGACTGACATTTTAAGCAGCTTGACCACGACTAACAGAAATTGCCATGGGATTCAGTTGCGTAGCAAGAGTAGTCACGGGGACACGTGCCTCCCCCTTTCAAGTGGCGAAAAATATAAAGCATAAAAAGAAGAAAAAAAAGGCGAGAAAAAGGATAGAGGGAAAAGGAGAACATAAAAAGGACAAGAAAAGAAGGCGCCTTGATCAGCTCCCATACCATTAACCAGAAGCCTTAAATTCGCATTTCATCTACCGAGAAAGACCGGTGCCCTCCCCCACTCATTGTTCCAGTGCCTCTCAATGGATGGATTCACGCTACGAAATTCTTCCCGAATGAGGTCCCGAATTACGTAATATCTACATTACATGGTGTTGCGAGCATTGCAGTATTAAAGATAAAAGCCCCCAAACCCCTGCGAATCGTACTGAAGTCGTTGAATCAAAAATCAAATCAAATCAAATAGACTGGCCACATTGTACAATAGAGAGCTCAATTATTGTTGATAACTGCACATCTATCATTAATCTCCACCCCAAGTTTGCATGATTATGCAAGAGTGAGTCTGATTTATCTTTGAGTCAAGTGTAGTATCAATTCATTACTCAAATAAAAAAATTTAAAAACCGTTTTAATTATACATGTATATAGGCCTATCTTTCCACATGTGTTATTCCCCCTTTTGATAACAAATATATATCTTCCAAAGAACGCGCAGAATGAATTTTCATAATCAATGTCTAAACGCACTCTCTATAAAACAAACCAAAACCATAACACTGCAGCCCCCCAAAAGAAATGCATTTTAATAATAATAATAATAATAGTGTAGTCCAGGGACGCTCATGGCGCTAGCCCAGCTCAGTTCTCTTTAATACAAGTAAAGTTAATTTTTATTTGATAATAGAGTTATAACATCAGAAACTAACAAACAATTTTGCAACATTTGTATCACCATTTCAATCCTCAGCTCCGTCCGGTGGGGGCCTGTATGTGTGTATTTGGTGTGGTTTCGATGTTTCATTGCGAAAGTGAATCCATTATTAATCCAAAGGTCCACAATGAGCTGAAATTTGATGCTGGGAAATAAGGACTGACAGCCTCGTTTATAAATAGTAGAAAATGTCGCAAAGTTTCACTTGAAACGAATTTAACGTCAACATCATTCAATTCTTGCTGCGTTTGAAAGACCACTCAAAATGTACCCAGTGGCGTTATATACAGATATGTGATTTGTTTGTCCTTTCCCTTGGTGTTCTGACCTAAAAAAAAAAAGGTGAATCGTCGGCCTTGACGTAACACTGTTCCTAATGACGTAGCGTGAGGAAAGCCAATGAGGGGGCCCTGGAATGATGGGGGCATCGGTCTAATTTCTAGGAAAATGAAATGCGAATTTACCAGGCTTCTGATTAAGGAAAGAGTGCAGGAGGCGATCCAGTTGTCTTGTTTTTTTCGGCCTTTTCCCTTCTCCCTTTCATTTTCTCTCCCTTTTTTCACAATTCAGTGGGGGGGGGGGGCACGTGCCCTTGTGAAAACATGTAGCTACGCCACTGTCTCTTCATATTTTACGGGTCAGATGCTCGCCCCCTCCCACTCGTGGCCAACAACAGGAATGTTACATAATTAAAATGCTCTGCTGGAACTAAATGGTATGTGACATGTTGCACTGCATTCAACTCGAATTTTTTGATCGAATTTTATTTGATATTCCCGATTTTGAAAGGTGTGTACAAACAAAAGGTGAGACTTTAAATCATCATTAATATAGTTATGAAACATTCTGTTTCATTCTTAAATTATTTCTGACCTTCTCTACTTCATGAACATGTAAATGCATTAGACGATGAAAAATTAATTCAAAATTGCATCTCACAAACAACGCAATGGTGTACTTATCTTGCATGTCTGCGTGAGGGTGTTGTCCAGCACAAACTATGTTATTCCCATGTAGATAGCCACAAGTTGCAACAAGCTATTATCAGCATGCAGAAAATGAAATTATCCAAGCTTCAACATGATACACATGTATCAGTGGCGGATCCAGGGGGGCACAGGGAGCACGCCCCCCGGCCAAAAAAAAAGAAAGGAGAAAAAGGAGGGGGAAAGAAAAAGGAGAGGAAAAAGAAAAAAAAGGGAAGAGAGAAAAGGAAGAAAAGAGGGAGGAAAGTAAAGGGGAGAGGAGAAAAAGGAGGGGAAAGGGGAAGAGAGAGGAGAGAAAAGGCGGAAAAAGAAGAAAGGCGGAAAGACGGAGGAGAGAAAAGGGGGAAAAGGAGAATAATGAGAAGGGAAAAGAAAGAAAGGGGGATGATATTATAAGAAGGTGTTTTTTTTACCGGGTAAGGGGCGGGGGGGCATGCAATGTTAAGTCGAACATGATTAATACCAAAGATTTTATCTCCTTTATAACTTCTAACTTCTAACTTATAACTTAGTCTTGAATTAATTTTCCGATAAACCTATTCTAAGTGCTCTTTCAGCATGCAGATTGTCCCCGCCATTAATCCTGCCACAGTTGCTGGTTTCATTGTCATATTATTTTCTGTCATCCCTGTGGCCGCGAAGAGCCTACCACAAAGTTTCTATCCGTCTCGCAAGCACTTTTTTTCCATCGCCTACATGTAATGCTTATTGCTTCCAGTTTGCAAAAGATCCCAGTGGCTGATCTATGGGGGGGGGGAGGGTTAGGGTTAACCCCCTTGGGCTGCCAAGTGTAAATGTGATGTGAATAGAAAAACGCCATCGTGTGTCCAGACCCACACAGTATCCGCATCGTCATTGGGTCGAACCCCCTTAAACTGCTACTTCATTTAAAAAGACGTTATCATGCACTGCTTTTTATTGTCTCCATTGTGTTAGTAGATGACAGGAAAATATCACTTACGGGGGTTAAAAATAGCCCCCTCAAAATCGCCTCGCCGCTACGCGGCTCGGACTTCGCGGCTTGTGGGCGATGCTCCGCATCGTCATTGGGTCGAACCCCCCTTAAACTGTTACTTGATTTAAAAAGACGTTATCATGCACTGCTTTTTATGGTCTCCATTGTGTAAGTATATAGATGCCAGCAAAACATCATTTACGGGGGTTCAAAATAGCACCCCAAAAAATCGCCTCGCCGCTACGCGGCTCGTGAACAATGCTCTGCATCGTCTTTGGGTCAACCCCCCCTTAAACTGTTACTTGATTTAAAAAGACGTAATTATCATGCACTGCTTTTTATGGTCTCCTTTGTTTCAGTAGATGCCAGGAAAACATCACTTACGGGGGTTCAAAATACTGTAGCAACAACAAAAAATCGCCTCGCCGCTTCGCGGCTCGTGGACGATGCTCCGTGTCGTCATTGGGTCAACCCCTTAGCAAAAAGCTAGATCCCATCATCCGCCCCTGGATCCCTATACTCTTTGAGGGGGTAGGAGAAAGCAATTTTACGTCATATTACTCCAGGAAGTGCCTGAAAATGCACCTAATGTGGTTCTAAAATTGCAAATGCTTCCTACTCAGACCCCCTCCCAGACCCACCCCGCTTGGTCGCTCCGCTCCCTCGCCGCTGACGCCTCGCTCCATCGTTTTGCATATATTTCACCCCATGCGATTTAGTGCCCCGGGTAAGAAATTCCTGGATCCGCCACTGTGTTTGTTCATTAAATTCTTAGACAGTGGTGGAATAAAAAGATTTCCTATTAGATGGGATGAATGTTGATGGTAGCATAACAAGCAACATTATTGGGGAATTCTATTAACTCATTGCCTACTGGAACCGGATGGCTCCTGTATTAAACCTGTAAGGAATATGAGAATTCAGAAGTCATCGGGTAAATTAGAATATTTGTCATGCCTCAAAATTTGCTTTGTTTTCAAAGGATCAAATTGGACACTATTATTGGCAAATCGCGATTTAAACTACTTCTGGAGGGACATCCATCGAGCATTATGGACTTTATAGGGCATATTCCAGCACTCTCTGCAGCAACATATTACGACCGTTGGCGTTGTTGAGAGGTATTTAAATATGTACGACTTTTCACTCTTTTATGTCAAACATTTCTATTTTCTTTACCGTCTGCATAATTTGATATGGGATCTTACTTTTGCACAAATGACTGTACAACGTCTAGAGGAATTAACACAATAAGATACGTGGTGCACGTGTTGTTGTCCAAATCTCAGAGCGTGTTCTCTCGTCTCATTTTGGGACTGCGACGCGATGCAATGTTGCAATCAATAGCGGACTAAAGGCGGTCAAGATATTATGTCTCACTTCTGAAAAATAATTCTATGAAAGACGTAATCACAATCTTTCGTTTAAAACTAAGGTGCATTATACTTCCAAATGTGAACAGGGATGATGTTAAGTTTGAAGAGCTGAAGCATACTACTAATCCAAGAGTTCTGCGGTGTATTACGTTTATTATACTTCATCAAGCACAAATATTATCATCCTTAAAAATGAACAATAATTATGGCATTGTGTTTCTTCTTTTCCTTGTTTCTCTTCTTCATTTTCTTCTCCTTGTTCTTGTTCTTGTTCTTGTTCTTGTTCTTGTTCTTCTTCATTTCTTCGCCTTCTTCTTCTTGTTCTTCTTCTTGTTCTTCTTGTTCTTCTTCTTGTTCTTCTTCTTGTTCTTCTTCTCTTCTTCTTCTTGTTCTTGTTCTTCTTCTCTTCTTCTTCTTGTTCTTGTTCTTGTTCTTCTTCTTCTTCTTCTTCTTCTTCTTCTTCTTCTTCTTCTTCTTCTTCTTCTTCTTCTTCTTCTTCTCTTCTTCTCTTCTTCTTCTTCTTCTTCTTCTTCTTCTTCTTCTTCTTCTTCTTCTCTTCTTCTATTTCTTCTTCTTCTTCTTCTTCTCTTCTTCTATTTCTTCTTCTTCATGGAAGGGTCTTGGCATAGTGGTTAATACACTTGACTCTTGGTCCAAATGTTGAGGGTTCGAATCCCAGCCAGGCACCAATGCCCTTTGGCAAGACGTCATCCACATCATCCATCTGCACATGATGACGAGGTATTAATACTGATGTGGCCACCCTGTTATTTTCATTATTTCTGATAAAGTGCTGCCTCAGGTGGTGCGGGTAATTGCACTGTACTAAAGTTCAAGTGAATGATACTTGTCACAGAACACCCTATTATGATCCATAGATGAGCAATCGATGTTACATATCCTAATGTAACTCTATCATGTGAAATGGGGTGTATGTTATATTTGACTGGCATTTTCAGGCATTTTTATGAGCACGGAGGTAGGGATTACATGATCATATCACCAAGATTTAGCTTTAAGCATGTTTATTCAGTACAGCCCGGCGGAGGAGGATGGTTCACTAGGGGGCTAACGGCACGGACATGACCTCTCTCGGGACAATTCTAAACATAGCAGAGACGTTGATATCAATATTGCGACGATAATGACATAAATGTGTAAAGGGGCTCAGCATTATCTCATGGAAATTGTACTCAGAAACGTATATTGCTGATTATCATATCATGATGATCCCACGGTCTCATTTGTCGGAGAATATTTCAGATGACCGATGCTGCGGCAGGAAATCTGAAAAAGGCATTATAGTCAATCTCTTACAAGATGCACAAAAATGAAATATTTGTTAAGATATCTTGCATTTTTTCCCTCTCCTTTATATTTCTCTGTTTTGTTTTTGCTACCATTAATATTGACAAAAACAACGTAAATAATTATATACTTTGTTTTATTTCGTTTTGTGCCTCCGATGTTACTTAATTACGATCATTTACGTTGGCCTTTGGTATTACGGAATCATTGTGAATTTACACTTCTTTTGTTCGTTCGCACTGCACACAAACAAAAACAGCAGAACCTGATCAGATCCTTGCGGTATACACATATATTTGATATCGGACTTCAAAAAGATATTTATTTAAAAGAATTAATGCTATGTAATATATTGATTACGTTTGTAACCAACAGTTATTTGCCCACTGTCTATTGCCAAATTGTGTATAAGTGTCTATTTGCATTGCAGAAGTGCACGTTTGTCAAATTTTAAAGATTTCTCATAATCTCATAGAGAGAATAATTATGACGTCATCTACCATCGGTGCAACAGCCGAAAGGGGATAATTCGAAGTCCGACATGTCTAGAACTATGACAGCTCACTTATGGTACGTCCTTGAACGCATATCACTGGCCGCCATTTCTAGAAAAATCGATAAACTACGTGTGATGGAGTTAGAAAGTTAGGTTTGAAGACAAGAAGCTCTAGATGGGTACAGAGAAAGAGAGATAGGAAAATAGAGAGAGAAAAGAGAAAAGTGAGAGAGAGAGAGAGAGAGAGAGAAAGGGGGAGAAAGAAGCTTTCAGATACTGATTTTAACCTACATACATAACATTATTCATATATCTTACCATATTCTATAAGTCGAGAAAACACAAATATTCGCAATGGCAATTCTTTTTGCAATCAAAATGAAATATGATATAATATATATTCTCAGTTGTTTAATGCTAAATTCATTCAAGATGATGTATATCTTAATAACTATGTAGCTTTACTATTTCTCTTAATTCATCATTTGTGAATATTGTTGCGTATACCTGGCTAGACAATTCATGTTCTCTCTTCCTATTCCTTTACTCACTGAAGCTAAGGAGGCCAAAAAGGAGATGCCCCAAAATAATAATTGTAATCGACCGGTAGTATCCATCCCCCCTCTCCTTTGCCCCCACCCCATCTCGTATATCGCTCAAATTATGGGTGCCGGTACATATACGGTATATGTAGCGAGGCAAACCGACATTTAATTTAAAAAAAAACTATTTTACTGCAAATCGGTGAACACAGTGTAGATCTTCAACATAACATCTAAATGACACCAGTGAGGAAGACAGAAAAGTGTTACGTACGTGTGTGCGAAAGCCCCCAATCTCTGCCCCCATTATAAGGCCCAGTTAAACATAATCAATAAAACTAGCAGTGAGCCTGCGATACCGACGGGTCTCGACCTGCCCTGGATGGTAAATTCCACCTTCTCGTCTGAAAGATATTCCACCACCTGTATATCAATTTCAGGATACGCCATTGTTTCTGCTATTAGAAAAAAGGAAACTGGGTCTCTTCAATACGTTTTCCTAAAAGCATCTGCATTTCTTTTCGTCCTAATATCCAGCTTTCTTTCTTTTCCAGTGGTCACGCTATTATTTCTCTATTATCTGTTCTCATCACACATTGTTGTAGATATTTTGCAACATGTTACTTGCACTGAGTATTTCATTTCATAAGCATCATAATAATGTTGTATTAAATATTCATTGAAAATTCATAAAAATTCATTAAAAATTCATTAAAAGATCCTTTATATCTTTATATTTGTGAATTTATTCAGTCGAATCCCAATCTTACTGTAATTTCTGTTTTGTATGTTTCTTTGAGAAAATACATCCCTTGAAATCGGTTTCCTTATTAAAACGATCTGCGCATCATTAAAATGTATTTTCCTATAAGCCAGGTTAGCTGTCTGATTTTCCTCGAATACATATGAATATATATATATTGTTTTGTTTTAATCTGTTAGGCCTATCTTATAATTTCTGTTTGTATCGAAAGCAAATTAGTTATTTGGGCCACCGTTCTCATTGACCTGTTTTTCAGCCTTGGCGCTTGAATTTCATACTCAAATAATCTTCATGAATTAAATGTTAAATGTGAACAGATTTTTAAAAGGCAATCCAGTCCCTATGAACCCGACTTAGTTTGGCTCTTCTTCAAAATGAGGCGAAGGAAAAGCGACATGATACACGGTAGTCAACAGATCCTTGTGACAAATGTAAAATGAACTTGGTTAAAAGCTGATTTCCGCTGTTTTATTGCAGACGTCGGACTGAAGTGATGCTTCAAGGTGAAGAGAGAGGCGTGACCAGGCATTTTTCCCCGGGAGGAGGAGGAGGGGGGTGACGGGTATAAGAACACGCGCAAACGATCTCGAGAAGAAATGCGATCTCGAGAAATGACAGATAGGGGGAACGAAACCCAAGCTTCTCCGCACAGCGCACCTTCACTGCGTTACGCTTAGGGACGCTGCGAGAAAAGTGCAAACTACTTTTCATCTCAAATGATTAGTGGAGACAATTATATATATAGAGCTCTGTTTAAAGAATAATTTAGAATAAGGTATAATTAAATGGACCTTGCACTTCAAATACGACGTCGTTGTATCTAGCAACGCAACCCTGGATTTAAAGCGGCTACCCCCCTCTCCTCCCCGACCACTATTTGGGCTAGTGTCGAAAAACTGCACAGGCCAGATTTTAAATCCGATTTGATATAAATGCACTTTTAGAACACTGTCTTGTCACAAACGCAACCTAACATCCTTTGCTATTTTATCTCCCCCTCTCTCTCTCTCTCTCTCTCTCTCTCTCTCTCTCTCTTTTTCCGCCCCGTCTCCTTATCTCTTCTTTGCATTTTAATACATTTCAGAAAATGGAATATATGATATTTTAACGATGAAAGCATTTCCCTTCTTCTCAAGGTTTGTCTCTCTTTTCCTGTGCAATATTTCATCCATTAAGCAAACGACTTTATTCTGT
Organism: Mesocentrotus franciscanus; assembly: GCA_037976565.1. Lineage (NCBI taxonomy): Eukaryota > Metazoa > Echinodermata > Echinoidea > Camarodonta > Strongylocentrotidae > Mesocentrotus > Mesocentrotus franciscanus. The sequence goes on along the minus strand of CP137666.1, from coordinate 11,441,613 downwards.
CTACAAACTCGCGCTGACAAATTCGTTGCACTTACCATAAAAATATTATAAATAATGCAAATGTTAAATTTATTTATTATGCATGTTATGGAGCTTTGAAGAGGATTGTTGCCATGGCAACAGTGAGCAAAAACCCTTTAAAAGTGAATAAATCAGTCTGTTGAATAGAACAAGAAATTTTCAATGCAATTCCGAAGTAATCTGTATTTGCATTATATATTCATTTTCGAGTTTCGAAGCAATTCGCAATAATTCAGAACAAAAGATACAATGCACCAAAATATTTCAACCAAAATTATTCGATAGAATACGAGACAAAAGCGAGGCGAAGGAGAAAACATCGAGCATACAGTATTGATTATTGTCATAGAATTGATTGCAACCTATTTTCTACATTCATCATTTATTGGTGACGCATCACTCATTCTATTGTTCCTCGTGCCTCGGCATTGATTAAAAATGTACCTTCAGGAAGAAGGGTAGACGGAGAAAAATAAAACGGTATGATAAAGAATTAGAATGTAATATGTTGAAGAGGCAGGACCAAAAGAGCGTGTACAACAAACATGTGAAAAACATCGTGTGAATCATGTTTGCAAACATGTTATTGTAATTATGATTATCGTTTAAAACAAATATTGTGTTGTGTCTGTTTTGTCAGAACTGTATCCAGACCGTGTCGTTGTTCGTCTGTAAACATGGTAAAAGTCACTGAATACGTCATCATTGATTATCATACATTGCTCGTCGATATTCGAGCAAACGATTGTATTGTCACACGAAAACAGGTCACAATGGCAAGGCAACTATTGATGCACATTGTTTGTTATCAAAAGAATGCCTTTCTTTTCTATTGCTATTATTGCCTGCCCTTAAAAAGGAAATTCAGGAAAAAAATTGTTTCGTATTCCTTTGTGACATGCAAAAACGCATATTCCCTGAAACGGTGCCTTTTGAGCAAAACAAATGTATTTGTTACCTGAAAATATTTAACCTACATTAGTGAATAACACACGATAGAAGAGAGGAAGAGAGATAGAGAGACAGAAAGAGAGACAGAGAGAGACAGAGAGAGAGGGGAAGAGACAGAGAGAAGACACACAGAGAGAAAGGGGTGGAGACACGGAGAGACAGACGTGAAGAGAGAGGGAAGGAGTAAGGACGGTGAGAGAGAGAAAAAAAAGGAAGGAGAGAGAGAGAAAGAAAGAGAGAGTAAGAAAGGAGTGAGAAAGAGAGAGAGAGAGAGTAAGGAAGGAGAGAGAGGGCATCCACTATCAGATAAAACAATGCCTTGAGCGGTTAAAAAGGTTGATGAGTTGGTAAATAAAGGAGTGTAGCAACCACGAATTTGACCATTAAATGTACAGTCACGCACAAATCTTGTTCGATCCTTCATACTGACGGACGAGCAAAAAGGAATCTTTTCCGAAGAGATCAAAGATATAACGTTCTAATAAAATATATATTCATTTGCATCACATGAATTTTTTGTTTTACTGTGATTCATATTCTATTTAACCCTTTACGTGTGACATGAAAAATCACAGCACCCATTCATATCCACTCTCTTTCATTATTTGCCAGTGTCAGTCAAGAAAGTGTCTATCTAAAACGAATAATTTTACACTAAAAAAATACAGTTATAACCAATTTGTTTTTATTAGAAAATGAAAGCTTTTTTAATGCAGGACAGACTGATCTACCGACAGGACTTAATCATTACACTATATGTACATACAATATTTGACAAATCGATTATTCTTGTTTGAAATCCTTGCTTAGATAAAAGCAAAGATTCTCGGAGCTTCGGCAAGAGGCAAGATCGAATGTACCATCGGTATATTGCATTTCTGGTTTCCCCAATCATTCCACCTTACGAGTTGCAGATTTTACTTTGATAAACTCATTAAAAAAGTAGAGATGTCTGCCTCAATCCGAATAGGCAATCGAATCCGATTCGTCCTATCGTCTGGCTTGGGGATGATATAAAAAGGCTAAGAACTAAATTGCCGTCAAAGAATATATTTATAATGGCAATAATCATCCCCAAGTCCTAGCCTATTATTTCCATCATCTCTACTATAATCATGGCTTTTTTTGTTGATATTGTCAGCATCTTGCTTCAAAATATATATTTATCAGTATGGGATTGAAAATGAAACACCCACACAATAGAATCGGTTTTTAAATCACACATCCGTTGTATAAGCCCTCAAAAGGACACTAACAATTCCCTCTTCTCTTTATGTGTTTATGTATTTATCGATATTATGTGAAATCTTTATTCACGTTACCCCTTCTTGTTTTTTTAAAAGGGTCTGTTTACATTAAAAAAAGCCTAGATGTTTAATAGATGATCAATAAAATTTAATTGAAATTCATTACATTAAATTCTTAAAAGATGCGTGAATTATTAATAATAATAATAATACTTCTGCTTATGTAGCGCTTAATACATCGGCAATGTCCGAGTTTCTAAGCGCTTTACAGATATGTTATTACCCCGGTCATCGGATTCTGGCTTGCCCGCACACAATGTATGCACTTTCTCCACTCCCTGGGGAGCATTCCAGCAAGAGCTACTAGGCTCAAATTGCTAGGCATACTACATCGGCTTTCGCATAATTTATGCACAGTTCTTAGCAAATTGTTCCACATCTAGGGGTGGCTGTTCAGACAGGGGTAACTGGAACATATTTTTAAACCTACCGTCAACTCTTACTGAACCACCATAAAATGTTGGTTAGGGTCATCCCCATCTTTTATCTCCAAACATTTAAACACGCCAACGACTTACCGGTCCGATTTCACAAATCCCGGTTTATTGAGGGAACAATTATGATTGTTGAAAGCATGCAATATGTACTAGATTTAATAATGCAAAGTATACTTTGACTATTTTCTGCTTTTGTGATGTTTTGTATTGCAAATGTTTCTATCTACTCGTGCGTGAGGGAGCGCGTGTGTGCGTGTGTGTGTGTGTGTATGTGGCAGTGGGTGTTTCTTATATGTAACATACCCTTGTCACTTCAAGCGATCCGGCATGTCAAAAGCCGTGAAGTATACATGTACTTCCCGCCAGACTGAGCTATAGAGTAATATGTGACTAGCTCTTGTAACACGGTACGTTTGTTTGCAACAAAACACTTCAGAGACAGTTCAAATTTAGTCGCGTCGTCTAAACTTTAGACATGGTTCAAAAATAGGGACACTTCACGGGCTTAGGTCAAATATGAAGTGTCTTCTCAAAGATACAATGACGGTAATGTACGAGACTTTTAGTGTACAAAACATTTATTATACTTGAAGTTGATCTATGGAGCGCCATATTTTGTTTCCTCTCATTTATTTATTCATTTATCATTCCATCTTCATAATCATGTCTACAATAAGCTACTACTGTATAGTAGTCCACTGAACTGGATACCAAACTCGGGCTAATGTAAATTCAGACCATACAAGTGATCCTGGTCCTATTGATTATCACTTTTCCACATAGATACAGATATTTTGTAATCCGAATAAAGATCTCCAATTCTAAAAATTTAAAATGTAATCACTGTATTATTCATTTTTGTATTGATAAAGTGACTCATCTATAACAGGATATACTTGTAGGTATTGATCGGCAGCTAAATGTCAACCTCCAAATCTCCAAATTTTGCTTGATGCGTGCCCCTACTCCCAATCATCATTATGGAGACACATTTTTGGAAAATACAATACCTGCAGGCAAAAATATGGCATTTTGTATTATATTTTGCCGGGACGTGCATACATGGTCTATAAATTAGTGCATAATTATATAGTTAGTAGAGTAGAAACAGTTACGTGAAACGGAAGTCGCGCTTGTTTAGAGGTCAAATTCATGGCGCACCGAAAAGCACCCTCCCATGGAAATTGTATGTGGAGGGGAACTATTTGAAGCTCCATCAATTGACCTTTGAGAGCGTACACATGCACGTGCCACATCTATCTTTATCAATACGCTATGCATAATTCGATCAGTCGCCGCCATTGCCTCGGGGGTGACAGCACATTATCACAATCCCTCAATGAATAACTGGCTCTTAAAATCCAGACAAGTCAGGCTTTTAAGAAAATCGATCTTGAAGTATTTGTTTATATACATATATATTTTCATGACAACCGGCTAAATGTGAAATTTGGCATGGATGTAATACCAAACTATGACTCTCTGGGGCATGCTGTTTCTTCTCACCAGCATTCATTTTTATATAATCTTTTTTTGTTGTAATTGTTTCCTCTGTCTCTCTCTCTAAAATAAAATGTTGTAATACTAGTAAGCTTTCACATGTTACACATGTTCTAAGATATCGAATACCATAGGATTTGTCGTCATTTGGATTCGTCACGATCCATTGCATGTTTATTTTCCACAGAATATTAGAATAGGTCCCTATATGAATATTGTTATGTCTTACGTTGAAGATATTTTCTTGTCATTATCTGTGCTTTTGCCTATACATGTATACGATATACAAAGGGGTTAATAATTACACGTATCAGTGAATAAAGTTACAGTTATAACAATTGCAGCGGTGCATCCAAGTAGTATAGAGCGTGAGTCGACCTACCGCAACCCCCCATCCGCGCTAGCAGACCCAGACAAATCGAAAACCTAAAGGCCCGAATTCACAAAGGAGGTTTAAATTTATCCCATGGTTTAAACCTTCATTTACATAACCCATGGTTTAAAATAAGCGCAAATTGAGGCGCACCTTGCCTTGCGCGCGTCTAATATTGGACCTCTGACTTGTGTCGCGCTTATTTTGCGCTTATTTTAAACCATGGGTTATGTAAATGAGGGTTAAACCATGGGTTAAATTTAAACCTCCTTTGTGAATTCGGGCCAAAGAGTTTCTTTAAATTACCAGGAGCAATGAGTATGCGGTATGCCTCAGATTGCAGGAATATGACTTAAACGCGGTGTTCTAGGGGGGCATGTTCCCTTCTCCTTCCAGTCGACAGGCGTGCAATATACCCGATTCATTTCGCCCCCATACTAATCAATTCCTGAATATGCCACTGCACTTGTATCCCTACGTCGTTTTGTACTCTATCTGAACTTAAATTTAATCATGAGACTATTTTGTGCGTGTGTGTGTCTTTTGGTTGTATTTTTTGGTTGTGATTGTCTTCTTTCGCAGAGCAATTATACTTCAACGCTAACTTGAAGGTGTTTACTTTACGTGGATCACGTGATTTATGAATGTCTATAAAAAAATTATCATCTGTATATTCAACTCTGTTAGGGCTGTCTTATCCCAGGTTTTGAGTTGTTGCCCTCCATAAATCGCATCAAAGTTAATAATAATAATAATAATCTTTTAAAGTCCACTCCAAATTTTATTAAACCGAAAATGGAAATTCTTTGTGCCCAATTGATCGTGAGCCCGGCAGCCACTGAGCAGCGCCAGATCGACATTGCTCTATCCCCTAATATTGTTGAACGCCAAACAAGGTAGCAGAGACTCCCATCTTTTAACGTCTTTTGGTATGACGCGGCCGGGGTTCGAACCCACGACCTTCCGGTTGTGAGGCGGACGCTCTACTGACTGAGCCAACACACCGGTCAATTTTGACTTATTATTTTGACTTATGTGCATGTACACCAATATAAACTTGAATTTTCGATTTTAATTAATGTGATGACAATAAATAAGTTTTAATAATGTTAAACGGCTTATATGTATGATCACAAAAAGTTTCAAGAAGACAGAACAAACAAGTCTTTCTTTTTTTTTCCTCGGGAAAGAACATGATGTGTCTTCTTTAGTTTCTTTGTGAAGTGACTCTCGGTCGACAGCCGGTCGGTAAATAGGATAAGTGGACCGCGATTGTCACTCGTTGGGCCATCAAGTCCCCCTTTTTTCTGAATAATAAAAGGTGTTGATTACTCCCCCTTACATCAACCCTCATTCATGCCTGCCCGACCTAGCTGATAGCATTGCCTCCATCCGATATCCCTCCGAGATTAACAGTTTAAGTGATTGAAGTACGTGAGGGATAACATGTCGCTGGCTGGGATATAAATGCGCGTAATCACTATATAGACACTGAAAGGGTAATTGCAACAAGTGCTTAGATGTTAAAATTGCATCGCGGGCTTAAAGAGAAGGTTGAGTTCTAGCTGGTAAACGTGAAAAATAATTCGTGAGTTTTCTCTTTCTTTTTTTTATGTTAGATTGAAAAAATCATCGCAGAAGAAATGTCCCCCGCAAGGATTGCTTTTTAAGTGAACTTATATTCAAAATGTGACAAAGAAATAGCTGAAAAATTTGGAGCAAACTTTCAGACCACGTGGGTGTGTAGTGACTGTAATCCCATATACCCTTTTCTGGTTGCAGTGCATGTGATTATCAGAAATATTGAGACAATTTATTTGTATTATGATCATTTCAAAACCTGCCGGTTATACATCAATTCTTATGTACAGCACTATCAACCTTTCCAGTCTGGTTCCAGACAGTTATTTCACGATATATTGCATAACAAGTACTCGACACTGCCTTTAAGTCGAACCAGAGGGCCTCACCAACATTCCCAATAAAGTGAGTTGTCAGAGTATTATTGCAAGGGCCTACAGCTTACTATACTGCGATAGATAAGTAACAGTTTATATGCATGCCACTTGTAATATGGTCTTTTGTGGAGCCGGGTATGTGATTTCATGATTTTTCAGTCAATTTTAAGTTGAAAAGGACGGTCCACCAATACGCCCAATTGAGTATGTTGCAACAGTATATTTATATGAGGGTCACTTAAAAAAAGACATAGTATGCTACGACAAAACAGTTTGCAAAGCCGCGTTTTTCACAGTTTTAAAGGGCTAAGAATTGTCAGCAAGCATTGAAGTGCGATCAAATCTGAAAAGCAAGCTGCTTGGAGAAAAATCAGAGGAACACATTGGTGAAAACTAAAATTAAATCAAATTATCAATGAAAAAGTTACAATCAATAATGGCTTGGAATAGTGCCTGGGGATTTTCGTGAATAGGGAATGTCATTGTGATGTAGAGATAACTTTAATTAACATTTGCTCCTTCATACACAATGGCTACAATAGTTTTCCTGAAAGTTCACTTGTTATGAGGATTTCTTTGTATTATAAAGAACACATAATATTGTGTAATCTACAATAATTAGGATAGTTCCGATGAAAAAATTACTCATGATAAAACTGAAAATTCATGATTTTTTTTAGTGCATAGGAGGTAGGAGAGTGATCCCTAAAAACATGAAATACGTCACCCTCGAAAGTATCTGCCAACTTTATAATAACGTATAGATTTGGAAAACTTAGGTTTCAAGTAGTTCTCAAATTTCTTCACAATTGTTTTACTTTAAACTTTACAAAATTTTGATTTCTTGCGTATCTTCTACCGTATACTTTAATAATAATAATAATAATAATAATAATAATAATAATAATAATAATCTTTTATAGTCCACTCCAAATTTTATTAAACCGAAAATGGAAATTCTTTGTGCCCAATTGATCGTGAGCCCGGCAGCCACTGAGCAGCGCCAGATCGACATTGCTCTATCCCCTTATTGTTGAACGCCAAACAAGGTAGCAGCGACTCCCATCTTTTAACGTCTTTTGGTATGACGCGGCCGGGGTTCGAACCCACGACCTCCCGGTTGTGAGGCGGACGCTCTACTGACTGAGCCAACACACCTGCTAAAAGGTTGGATGGCCTTTTGTAGACTTTTTTCTCAGCGAGCAGTTTCACCTGAATCTTAAGTGATGTTTTCTCCATGTATGGCATAAAATGATCTGCTATACTACTCCAATATCACCGAAATGAGTTCTGAATGACATATCCAATACATAAAACAGACATGGAAGAATAATTGCATTATAGATGTATAACATTAACGTATATTATATTTCAATGACAGAGGATGAGGAAGAAAAGTCAGAGGGGCGCAAAATGGTGCAACTGTTGTGATATACCGATGAAAATCTTCATCTACGAAAAACTGAGACAGAAAAAAAGAATAGTAAGATATCTAAATTTAAGCAAAAACATTTAACAGAAACAAATCTTTGTCTACGTTAGAGTATAGGAGAATCTACTCAATTGTTGTAAAGATTTTTTTGGGAGGAGGGGGGGGGGAGGGGGGCTTGCACCCAGTAGATAAAGATCGCGTGCTCGATTTGTAATTGAAAACGAGTCAGAAAAAGTCTTGGAACCAGCGGGAATTGGACCTTCCATGTACTGCTTGCCCGACAGCGACTCTACAACCAGGCTATAACCTACTCGTTCATATCCTACGCGTTGCAAAGTTGGAAGGGGAAATACTAATGTCCTTTTTTGTAGTCAAGGGAATTCGGATTACCCTGACAATTTTTCCCTTTTGCGAATATGACTTGGTAATTTGAGATAATTTGACAATACATGGAGTAAATCAGAAAACAAAAATGCATTAAAAATGTATGAGGAAACTACGACTCCAAAACAGAAAGGACATACAAAACAAATGAATAATAATATTAGCACATTCATTTCAATATTTGTCATCTTACCTTTATATTCTAGTGAGTTTCACATATTCTAAGTAACAGAAACCATTGTAAAAGCGAAAACACTTAAGCTGTTGTAACATTTTTATTGATCGTGAATAATAACGGCCGTCGCTAGATCAATTTCTTCAGTTGCTTTCATGGTATTGTTTGCCAGTGACTCACTCCTATTATGGGAAATATTCTACTTTTAGAATTTGATAGTTTTTCAAATATTTGTCTTATATGTTTGTTCTTTAAAAAAAGAATGAATGCATAATATGCATGAAAAAAACACTTGAAATTTGAAACGACTCAAAGTACTAGAATAAATTACAGCTTTCGCTACCATAAAAGACTTTTGCGATACAATATTCCTCGTGTTATCTTTGCAACTTAAAGGAAATGAAACCCAACAATGCTTAGTTGATATAGCCTTATTTATAATTTTGAGTCTTGAAATATCTTGATATTACTCCTAATTGATTATTTAGCAACGAAAACGATTTCTCCTTAAAAGTCTTTTTCCTTGCTAGTCATTCTCCCATCGGAGTCGCCATTTTGATTAAAATATTGATGTCAGAGTGGTACAACTTTTGAAATACCAACTGACCTGTAGTTCTCTCATTACTTATGGTGACAAGATATTTGGTTTAGCTGTTTCGAACAGTTGAACAGTTTCTTTTATTTAGCAATATTTGGCATGCAAAAGTTGTTGCTTGGTCTGATAAAGCTCTGCCAATTATTCAAAATAGTGACAAGGATGAACGTAAAACTACTCAAAGGAATCACTTGCTTAAAATGCTGGAGTAGCAAAATGGCTACTGTTTGCATCAATTGCTATGGATGTACAATACCCAGTCATTATGCAACACCCTATCCATTTCATGCAGGTCAGTGGATGTGTACTACTCTGACATCACAATTTTAATAAAAATTGCAGCTCCCATGGGAGAATGTCTAGCGAGGAAAGTGCAAGTTTTGGAGAGATAGGTGTAATTTCGAGATATTTTTAACTGGTTCACAATATTTAATAAGACTATCAGTTAAAGTTTGACGGGTTTCATTTTCCTTAAAAATTTAACATACATTTGTTAATTTCCATTATATTCTTGTTTTCCGAAATGAGATTCTTTCTAAAGAAATTGCGCATGTGGTTTATTGCATGAAATATTATTTGTTATCTCTTTGAAACTTGACAAAACATGATTATTTCATCATATAGGCCTATTCTTTTATTTATATTTAGTTTCCTTTTCAAAGTCTTTTTATTTCTTTTATCTTTTCTCCCCTGTTTTCTGGGGGCCTCCTTTCTCTTCATTTTCCTTTAACATACCTCTTCACCTTGTTATTTTACCGGCAATATCACTTGATTGCGACGAGACAAGAGGTTTGGAGATACATACATTTAATAATTTTTCGGACGGGAAATCTGTGACGTCAGGAATCCAAAATAGAGACGACCGTTGATCATTCAGTTTTGCTAGGAAATAATCAATACGTTTAAACAAAAAACTTATTTATGTGTTTCTTCGTAAACTCACCGTTTTATTCTCGATTGTGACAGGGCATAACTAAAAGTGTCTGTCGGTGAATTTGTAATTTGAAGGTACTATGTCCCATTTGCAGGTCAAAAAATGAAAAGGTTAAATTCCAACGGCATTTGAAAGACAATACTTATTTAGAACTTCCCTCAAAACGAAAGGGGTTGAAAATGGCTTTTTGTGGGAAAATAAAGACCATTAGTTGTCAAATCGACATAAGTGATTGCAATCACCTAAGTAATAGTCTGATTTTCAGACCCTTGTACCGAATGGTCGTACGTTTTGTGCTGCACAAAGATTCAATCAGTTTAATTTTGGCCATTACAAGTAGTGGCTAATTGATGTAGACAAATGCTCATGTACCTGTTACAGCTCATTTTATGTATGTTATTACCAAGGGGAAAAAAAATGTCAGTCAGTCACTCAATAGTGTCTGACAGGGAAGTCTAGAAAGTAAACGGGTTTCCTTGCATAATTTGAATACTAGGACACTCTAAACGTTTAAATTTCACAGATAGGACATACATGACATATTCATAATTCCTGCAAAGTTCTACATAATTTGATGTTGGCTGCAAAAGGGACATAGTATCTTCAATTAAATATGAAAAATTGATGACATTTATAAACTCTCAGTTGGAAATAAATTATAAACTTGTCTTCTAATTAGCCTGACGCCCCCTCAACAAAACATCCCTTGAAAATGCTCTAATACTGAGAATGAAATAATAATTATAAACTATAAGGCAAGGAGAAGGAGGATACTGATTGGGAATATGTTAAATATGTACGTGCTTTAGTTCAACTGTAAGAAGTTGAAAGTCCTAGTATTTCAAACATGTTGGAAACGCATCTTTAGTATAAGTTGAAAATCTTATTAAGAATAAACTTGTTATTATATTTGAACTACTCCGTACGCTGAAAATAAGCGTTACATATTCCTTGAGCCTGATGATTTTTTTCTTTAGTCTCTCACTTTCTTCGGATTTGTCTCCAGGAGATTCCCAAATCATGAACAGCCATTCGATACAATTGCAGAAATCAGAGAAATCAAGAGGCCACATTATCCATTCCGAAGCTGGTTTTGATGCAGTTCCTGTTTCAGTATCTTGTTTCTTATTTTACTGAACGTTTGGAAAGGTTGCGATTTCACAGATTGGATAGGGTTTAATCCTGGTGACACACTGTCAAATATTATAACGACATTTAGCTGAATGCATGTAGCTCAAAGATTTGGGAGGGGATAGCCCCTTCTAGGCACACTTCCTTTTTCTTTCTGTTTCTGAGTAATCATATCGTATAACCGGTTCCTTTATTGTCTCATAACATCATGATACTTTTTATATACCATCTAACACATCTCTCTCTCTATCTCTCTCTCACACACACACAAACACACACACGCACGCACACACGCACACACACACACGCACTCACACACGCACACACGCACACACGCACACACACACACACACACACAAGCACACCCACGCACACGCACATCTACCGACCACAACACATTTTTACTCTCTCCCCAACTCCTATAATTGCATGTCTAACTCTCGCCGCCCTCTTTCTCTTTCTATTTGCCCCCACTCTTTAAAAAAATTGCCAAGGAGAATAACAAGCAGTGCAATGTGCTTACAGCCTATAACTATACAAGGGTTTTGTTTTGATTAAGAATATAGTCATTATAGCCACATTAGGATATTTTAATCGACAAATGAGTTCGATTGGCCGAACGTTGGAGGAAATTATTACACCTTACCATTCTTAAAGAAAATATCCATGTATGTCCTCGTTTGAATCAGGATCTCTTTTTAAACTAACCTAATTGAACTTTTCTATAATAATGTTCCTTGAATCACATCGTTGCTGGCGCTCCTGCACTTTCAATGCATTATCTGAAAGCAGAAAGCCACTCGATTCGAATATTACTACGGTACTGTACCTTCTTGACATGAAAATGAATCACTGGGAAAAGTTACTGTTTAATGATTATGACCCGATCTATATGTTGATTCTTTTCATGCAATGTCCAAGGACGAATGCCAGGATTACTAGGTTCGTCCTTTTTTCTTCCTCTGCATTGTGTGTCGTTTTAATTGTATTCTTTCCACTTTCAACCATTCAACATGAATTGTAGACGATAAAGGATACAATCGCAACAAAACATTGTTTCCAGTAACATCAAAAAAATCATCTGTGAAGGCATACACAGAAGACCAAACAAGATGAATTTGATAATTATGAAATATGAAAGAAAAATATAGGCTAGCAAAAAAAAAGAGCAAATGAGGAGTGAAAGCTAGAAAAAGAGATGGGTAGAGAGAGATACGAGGGAAAGAAATAGAGGAAGAGAAATAAAGGATTTGATTTGATGCATAAGGTATCACCAAATAACATTGTATACAGAAACGAGAGGATGGTGGAATGTTGAATAATATATAACTTGAAGCAAACAAACAAAAATCCTGCTTGGGTCTCCCACTTCATCAAAAGAGGAGAAGATGGACGATTCTAAATATTATACGTAGAAGCATTATCCTGCTTTCGCTGTCTTATCTCATTTCTAGATATATTTGGATAGTGTTTCATCAAAGAGAAGGTTGAGTTCTGGAATTTGTGAGGAATGATTTGTGAGCTTTCTCATTTTATGTATATGTGCATTCAAACAATATCATGGCACTGTCCCAGGGAAAGGATTATTGCTCTTAAAGGGTTCTAATGCTTGTAAGAACCCCTAAAATAAGTAAGACTTTGGACCCGTATCTACAGTGCTGTTGATAGATTGTCCTTTCAGAAGGAGATTGTAATAGCAGTTTATAACGATTCTACTACCTTCCAAGAGGCAGAGACGACATTTTCCTGCTTACATCATCAACTAATTAGAATCACTTGTAAACTGTTACATTCACAATGTACTTGCATGACCTGTAGGTCCCACTCAACTTCATCTTTAAACAATTAATCTCTAACTGTCTAGAAAAACGAATCGTGTCCCAGGCAAAACATATCAATAAAGTATTATGTAAGCAAAACCGATACATTATTGATGAGGAAATAGAAGTATATTATGGTTAGAGAATGTGTTTATTTCACGAAACATAGAGAAAACAATCGCTGGATTACATCCAACCAACCATTAATAATAATACAGTGCCGAGACGAAAATATGAAATTAATATGACCGAGACAGTAAGGCGTTAACCGTGGAAGGCATCGGACAAGTGGGATTTTATTTCCCAAATGAAATGTTTGTTTGACACATTGTCATGATAATAAATGGTGGTAAAAACAAAATAAGTAGTGGCAGACAGATTATGGAAAAGAATAATGACTGAATCAACGTTGGGTTACTGATCATCATAAAGCATAATTACTTTCTTCAGACATCAAGGAGTAATTTTGCCTTAAATTTAATCGAGGTAATCCCAAAAGTTACCGTAAAAACCTGAGAAAATTGAAACTATGAGGGATGTGGTTAAGGAGAGTCTGTTACACGATCACAAAGAATTTCGGAAAATCAACCCAAAGAAAATCTAATAGTTTATCCATCACTTATTTGAAAAATGCGAAAATTAAAATTATGTATTAAAGAATCCGAACACGATTTCTATGGAGAATACAATAGGATATTGAAATTGTTCTTTAATTGAATTTGTGTTTAAGTCTTTGGGATTGTTTCCTATAAGAATATCCTGGAATGATGTTTAAAAAGACACTATGTAGAAGATGTAATTGAATAGAAATTTTCCGTGAAAGTCTGTTTTATAGTGTTGCATCGAGGAGAAGTCATAGAACCAAAGAAAACATCGGACAAGTCTTGGCAGATAACATTCATTTGAGAAAAAAAAAATTGTATTCGTTTTCCGAGTTAGTATTTTTAATCGGAGTTATATCCTATAATAGTATAAAATCCAAAGAAAATTGCAATGAATGTAATTTAGTATTGCTATTTGTATGTGTTCAAAATCATTTTAAAACTTTACAAGAAATATTTTAATTGTACTTTACTACAAGTACTCGACTGACTTTTTAAGGGGGAAAGTTGTATAGCCACCAATTGAATTCCGTTGTTTTCTTGAGGCGATATGTTCCTTCCGTAACCTTAAATTCTCGCCATTTTAATGATCGTCGGTATTCAAATTGGCAGAAACACGATCCCGGTGTTCACTGATTGCAAGACCTATCTGACGTAAAATCAAATATGTTCGAGTTCTATTTGCAAATGCTGACACCCAATACTTAATTTAGACGACAAGATTTCGATTGTTTGTGCGGACATCGCTTTATTGAGAGCGGTTGCGTTGTTTATTTTTAGGAAAGCTACCCCTGACAAGGTTTTTGTGCGGAGGAATTAATTCAGGGGCGGTTTAAGGAAAGCGGACTGGCTTGGAGAAGGTTCCCGTCTTGCAGCCCTCTGATATTTCCTGTGGGGACCGTGAGAAGTCATACATGGTGGCTCCGACTTCCTGATATATATTCGACTAAAAACGTGGTAAAGACTGGAATCCGGAAGGGGTTGACGGACGCTGCTTCAAGCAAGGGCACAGAATTTTAATCTTCTGACCAAAAAGTTGTGACAAGGCCGAACCAGCATAGATTGAACTTCACCTTGTTTGGATCAGATCACGTTATCTATCGACTCCGCTTCTCCAATGTTCTTTCCACATTGTAGTCTTCTACGTAATTCAATATAAGCAGTCACCTATACCGATGACACCAGGGAGCGAGAGAGAGAGAGAGAGAGAGAGTCAGGGGGGGGGGATAGAAGAAAAATAAAACAAGGAAGGGGTAGAGAGATGGAAAGGGGCACAGAGAGATAGGGAGAGAACCAGAGAGAATACAGAGAAGGAGAGCAAGAGCAAGAGAAGGAGAGAAAAAAATAGCGCTCTAAAATTTCGGTTAATTTTTTATTGTAAAAAGATGTTTGAAATTCATTTTAAACTAAAATGAGCGTTAGCCAACGTAAGCGGAATTGTGTGTCATTATGCAATTCAGAATATTTAATTTCCAAATTGTTAATAATATAATGATTACATTGTGCCCCTCTCCAGTCCTAAACCAAATAGACGCAGTTTCTTAATATAAAAAGAACATTAAAATTGAAATTAGAACAAACATTTCAATATTTTGTTCTATTTATTGAATCGGGATTCCCAAGCTTCGTGAAATAAGGATTTTAGAATTCTCAATACTTCTGATTCTGTATATCATGAATTTAACATATAAAGTCCAAGTTATTACTTTCCACCATTCTTGACCGATATTCACATTTCATTTACCCGAGAACTGCAAAAGGCCAAGGGCATCGCCGCAGGTGGTATAAAAGAATTTATGAAATAATGTACAAGCACCCAATATAAAATTCAGGGCAGTAATATTTGGGTGAGGGTGTGCTGAAAAGAGGTAAAACAAATTCTTAAGACGTTTTTTACGTTCTTCTTTTAACATGATCATCGAATGTCATCTGAACGAGTCTTCTTCTTTATCTAATTTTCTCTTTTCCATGCATCATCAAACCTTTGTAATCAAGCTCGTGACAGAGAAGCAGTTCCAGGGTTTTGTGAAAGTAGGGGGCACAATTAAAAAGAATGCACAACTAGGATTAAATTGTTGTTCTTATTGTTGTCGTTGTCTATTTAGTTTGCCAAGTAGGCTTCAAAAGGAGGGGCAGGCCGGTTTTACTGGTTAGGTGAGGATCGGTGAATTCGGTAGCTTAATAATTGAAGATCAATGTATACCGACGTGACTCGCATTATAGAAGAGAAAAAGCACACTTCGTCAAACTTAGTCAGTTAAGTCTCCCATTTTTTCCTTCAAAATATGACGCTGCTTGGGGAATGTCTTCATTGACTTTCATCTTCTTAGTATTATCATAAATCAATCAATATCCACTAGACCACAACGCATACACCCTAAATCCTGAATGTCATAAATACTATTGAAATGTTAAACGATTTCTGTGTTTATTTTTTTCTCGTACCATGTATTATAGAATGATGTCCAAGTTCTGGACTATCATGTAGCATAGTGACGTTAGCCACCCTCATATAATCAGTGACCGTCGGTGAAAGCTAAACTTAGCTATATTGCTCGCGTCCCAACTCCTCTAGATGTTTTGAATGTCAATATGAAGCGGAGGTGGCAGAAAATATACCTGGAACGAGGCAACAAGGTGTTGTTTTGGTTTGACCTGTCAAGATGCGAGGCATGTGAGACACGAATTAAGTCAAATACACAGTCATAGAATACAGATGGATATATTGGAAGTACAATCGAATGGTAGGCCGAATTGTTATATGTTATTGGATACTGTTGAGACTTTATTTTTTATACAGATTATAGGCCATTACTTTTAATTTGGGATTAAGAAACAATTTATAAGCATTGACAGTACATCAATTCCTACAAGAAGGGTAGAGTACTTGGGAAGCAACGCCTGTGGCGTAAGCTTACTGTCAATTTTGTTTATCTTTATGGGTGTTCAAAAGGGAAAGGGGGCGTGACCCTCCATTTATTCTATAACACATAAGCCACTAACAGGGGCGGATCCAGCCGGCGGCAAGGGAGGGGGCCTAAAAAGGGGCCCACTTCGTGCGAAAATTTGAAAATCGTGCCGGCCGATTTTTCGCTCAGTGGGGTAGTGAGCACAATTTTTTTTTTTTGGCACCCGATAATTTTTTTTCCCTAAGGGAAGGGTTATTTTTTCCCCACCGACACCCCTTGGGCGCCAGGAGGGGCCCATCTTCTTCTTTTTCAAAAAGGGTGTTTTTACCTGTTTTTGGCTAGGAGGGCCGGGCCCCGGGCCCTCCCTGGATTCGCCACTGGCCACTAAGAAGGACTGCCCATATAGTTGATAAATCTTCGACATGTTTGATTGTCATTATTGCCATTAATTTAACCCTTTTGACATTGAATCAATAAACGCAGATCATACCCGTTTTTCTAGCGTTCAAGTATTTTCTCTACGTATTCAAACCTCTCGAGTCTGGTTTTCATCTCTGATCTTCAGATCCTTCAGATCGACGTCACATGTTTATGACATCATGCGGATAGCATCACTTGCAAACAGTAAACACATAGTGGGTGGGATGAGTCAGTCATTATCAGACAACTGTGATGGGGATTCAAGTCATGCTCCACGGCCCATATAACCATATTCCTATCATACTTTACAACTTTGCCTAAAAGTTGTTACATTTGGGCCATGGGCCTACGTCTTTAGTCTGCATTTGTATGTGTGTTTGTTTTGTCTTTCAGTTAACTTTTTTAGGGAGAGCGCAATCTTACGCACAAGATAGATGAACTTTTCCTCTTGTTTTCTTCCAAGGATTTTCATATTAATGTTCGATAAATGAACTAAATGAAAAAGATATAGGTAAGCGGTCATTCATGTTTTTGTCGCAACTGTGCATGTTTTTCTTGTTCAGCCTGTAAAGCATTGAACATTTTACTAATACATTTTGGTTTGTTTGATCAGTCCTCTCCGACTAATTTTCCCTTTTCCTACTATTTTGACAGCCTCCTTCTTCATCATTATTTCTCCTAGTTCAATTTATGTTTCGCCTTTGAAACAGAGATAATTAGAATGTCAACATGCCACTCCGTTTATTTTACGCAACAAGTATGTTGCCTTCTCGCTATAATTCATCCTAATTTGTCTCTAAACAGAAATAGAAATAACCCTTCACATCGTGAAAACTGCCCGTTTCACGAGCGTGAATTGTATGACCTGGGGTTGTTGGGTTGTAATTAGGACCCAGTGACGTCTTCTACGTGCCACGTCAGACGGCAGAAAGAGTCAAAGAGAGAACAGAAAAAAGTGTCCATGTCCAAAAAAACGCGTAATTTGATTTTCCCGCGAAGAAGACTTTTGCAGCTGCGCGCTCAAACGTCACAGCACTTCGGGTAAGCCCGTAGCATGCAAGTCAAAGAAGAAAAAGAAAAATTTAGTGGACTTAATTTGGTTGAAAAAAGTGGACATCTTTAAAAGTCACGCCCTACTTTTGGGGGTTTCCAATGAAAAGTAAAGAGACAGGACAATGCCGGACCGTGGAGAGAACGCTTTCATTACTTAGATAGATCTTATCGATGGACCTAATTCGAGTGATTGATTTTTAAATATCTTTGTAAAGCATGCAGAACATGATTGACACGAAGATAAGTAGCCTATGGGACTTGAGAGAGGTCGGCCCGGACGTCAGAAGTGCATCCTGGCTAACAGATTTTATCCGAGAATTCTGACTTGCTGTGCTGACCGGAACTGTTAGGAATATTTAACTTTTAACTCTTTATATTCCAAGAAAAGGGAAGGAAATACAACAGGTCGCTGTGAAGGGGGCGGAGGAGTTATCAATCGAAGATGATAGAAGTGGTGTATAAAGAATATATAAATCATAAGGCGGAAATTTTTCCAGACAAGGAGGAGGGGTAGATGGATGTAGCTGGGCAGTTCCGATTTTTTTCCTCTCTCTCTCTCTATCTCTCTCTCTCTCTCTCTCTCTCTCCCTCTCCCCCTCTCCCCTCTCCCCTTCTCCCCTTCTCCCTCTCATTCTCCCTACCTCCCTCCCTCTCCCCCTCTCTCTATTTCTCCCCTCTCTCTCTGTCTTTTTCCCTCTCCTCCCCCTTTTGTCTCCCATAAGGCAGAAGGTGCGCTATTGCACTGCATTAAATGGATAAATGAATCAATCGACTCATCTTCGGAAAGGAAAAAAGCAAAATCCCAACAACGCGTCAAAAATCGAAATACACCATCTCCGAATTGTTTGGCCACGATTATGTGACCCCATGATTCGGAGAGGATTTTTGTGAATTTATAGGGTTAACATAGGGGGCAGGAAACAGGATGGAGGGGTTGGCCGATCAGGAAGCGAGGCTTTTATCAAGTCATGAATATTTCATAGGGGTATGAAGGTCAAAGATTAAAGGCCTCTGAGTGTTTTAATGAGACTGTCGTGTTCTGTTCTCCGCCCCACTCCTCTATCTCTTTCCTTCTCTCTCTCTCTCTCTCTGTCTTCCAATCTTTATAATGTTTCTATATAACATTGCTTTTATCTTTATTCGTCTAATCCAACCCCACTCTCTCTCTATCTTCCCTTCCCTCTCAATAGGAAACATAGCCTATATGAGAAGATAAAGTCTCGAATGGCCTTGGGTGGGAAACAAGAATATATCACTCGAGCTAATGAGCATTAAAAAATCTTCACGAGTAGGCATGTTTATTAAAAAGCCTCAAGTTTTCATCTCATTTTGCGTGCCTTCATCAGTTCTCTCTCCTGGATGAACGCACTACTTTGTAATCATGGCGATAAAAAAGGTTACAGAGTGTACATACTTCCAGAATGTTAGTTACATGTTGATTGACGTGGCTCCCCCGCTAAGGTGAGGAGCACGTTTTATTGCAATCAAGTTCGGTATTTTTCAATCATCTCACAGATGCTAGGTAGCCATCAAATATCACGTAACTCGTCTTCAGGAGTGTTTAGGGTTTTTCACCGCATACAGTGGCAAATTAAGGGAAGCAGTATTATTCAATGGTCCGAGGCCCCTCTTAGAAGCATGCAGTGTGGCATATCTTAAAGGGAGTGTAGCATGACGAGACTATGTGTCTTTCCTGTGGCCCTACTCGGGGCCAATCGGGTATAATACGACTACGGACGACGCGACGTGCGTGCAACATACGCGAAACCGATGCGTGAGGAGAACTTCGGTCTGTTTCGCGAACGCTAGCGCGCGCTGACCATGTAGAGATTTAGTCGCTGACCATTCGTTTACGTGCAGTTGGCGAAAAGAAGACGTAGATGGCGTTAACCAGTATTTGCCATGCTAAACTCCATTTAAGTAAATATAGAAACAAGTTTTCATCACCTTATCATGCTCTTCTACCATTAAAAAAAGAAGGACTACCCCAAAGGACCCAGAAAAAAAATCCGCAACACTCTTTCCTTATCAGAAAATTGTATGAATTATGCCTAAAGAACCATAAATCCGCTCTTGGTCAATTATTATGCATCCTCTTATATATCGTACGTCTAACAAAAACACAGATAGATGTTATATGAATCAAGCGTGTTACCTCCGGAAACTGGTTGAAATACACCATACGATATGCCTACTAAAAAAGCGTAACACGGAAAATAGACATATACTTTCGTTCAAAGAGAAATATAGAGAGGATAAGAAATGAGAAGAAACGAGAAGATGGAAAGAGAGATAACGAGAGAGAAAGAGAAAGAGAGAGAGAGAGAGAGAGAGAGGGGTGGAGGGAATGGGGGAGCTGGAAGAGAAAGGTTGAAAAGTTAGAAATTAATCATTATATATCAGAAGGTTGGATTTTACAATCTTTTGTGGATGTGAGTTTAGCATAACGATGAACAGAATATACAGACAGAGGGAAAGCTACAGACACGGACAGACTAAGTAAGAGAGAGAGAGAGAGAGAGAGTGAGAGAGAGAAGACAGAGACAGAGAGACAAAGAGACAGAGGGAGGGGGGCTGGAAGAGAATAGTTTAAGAGAAAGAAATGCATTATAATACATTAATCACAAGGTCTGAATTTCACGATCGTCAGTAGATGTGAAATGTGCATGACGATGAACAGGATATGCAGAGAGAGGGAAAGATAGAGAAACAGGCAGAGTAAAAGAGAGAGAGAGAGAGAGAGAGAGAGAGAGAAAGAAAAAAGGAAGAATGATAGACATAGATAGAGATAGAGAGAAAGAGAGAAAGAGAGAGAGAGAGAGAGAGAGAGAAAGAAAAAAGGGAGAATGATAGACATAGATAGAGATAGAGAGAAAGAGAGAGAGAGAGAGAGAGAATAGTTTAAGAGAAAGAAATGCATTATAATACATTAATCACAAGGTCTGAATTTCACGATCTTCAGTAGATATGAAATGTGCATGACGATGAACAAGATATGCAGACAGAACGAAAGATAGAGAAACAGGCAGAGTGAAAGACAGAGAGAGAGACAGAGAGAGAGAAAAAAGTGAGAGAGAGAGAGAGAGAGAGAGAGAGAGAGAAGAGAGATAAAGAGCTGAGAGAGTGGTAACGCTAGGGAGAGAGATAAAATTAGTATAAAGTTTCATGGAGATGTATACTGGACTTGACTTTAATAAGAGATGTAACTGAAGAGAGAGGAAGACAGACAGAGAAGGACGATTGTATAGAAAGGGAGATAAAAATGGGGGAGTGAACATGACTGAAAAGCAGAACGAACTAATTATCCTCAAAATTGTCATGTCCTCTAACGATCTTCAACAAAAATGAACATGAAGAATTACTCCTTAACCATCGGTTAATAAATTGATATGGAGCAATCAAATCTCTGAATCAAATACAGGCACATAATTTGTTATCATACTTTGCTTTCAATGTCGTCCGTTTCCCTTTTTTATTTTTGACGCTGTTTTCCTTTAAGTGATAAGCGATACACGAATGCCTGTGAGAATGACATTGAAAACATATTATATTCTGCCGACAGCATACGATGTGTCTCAAGAATCCGAGCAGTTCACGTGACTCGAATTATTTCTTACGCCATAACACTAAATGTACAAAAATAGAATAACTCTGTTTCATTACAAAATGAGCGACCTTTTTTCATCCATCTCTCCATAACTATGTACTATTTCGATGATTAACTCCTAATTCAAGGTCGTTCCTTGTCTTCTAAAGTTACAAAATGTTTTGACATTTATGACAACCGCTTGGATTTTATCGAGATTCCACTGACCTCTTTCTCGAGAGCTAGATCAGTTTACAGATCTACACTAGCGTTTTAATGGGTGGTAAATTGCTTCTCGGAATTGCTTCTCGGAATTTCTTCTTCTGCTTCAGAAGGACGGCCATAATATAATATAATGTCGAGGGCGTGAAGCAAAAGTGGTGCAATCAAGAATCCTTGCATACGAAGGCATACGATCTGAATTTCTTTGAGGATTTCTTACTGTTTGCTAATATTCGATAACTGAGTTGTGAAAGCGCACAGAAAAAATTGAATAGTAACATCTATCTAACTTTTTGTGGAATGAAATGTTTACACTTTGAAAAATCAGTTTAACATTTCAACATCCTCGACATATTTCTAAGAAAACATAATAACTATATGGAAAAAAGCAAAACTGCTCGCACATTAAAACGATATTTTTTGCAGCGATTGCGAATGTATTACTTGTGATAATATTACATCGTTCGTATTCTTTTTTTTTTCAACTTCAACTTTGTGATTTCATTTAAAAAAAGCTGAAATAATAATTTCTTTTATAAGAAATGTATTTTGATAGAGGGCAATTATGCGCTACACTATATTTGAATGAGCATTGTACTTGTAATGACAAGTTGCCGTTGACGAACCAAATTGAATTTGGTTAATGGACCTACTAACATTACCTTGAATGAAGAGAAGAGTGACCTTTCCCTTTTTGTCCTTCTGATGTACATGTTTCTAGTCTACATTTTAAAAATTGATCTACACTTCTACAGTACCTACAAATTCTACAAATCGTTAAGGTTAACAACAACTTTTGTTGCCAAACTAGTTTTACAACCATGATCATCGAATGAAATATCCAGTTCCTTTTTTTTTGTGGGAGGAGGGTGTGTTTTGTTTTGTTACTCGTGTTCAAAATATTGATTTTTAAAGTTGACAATTATTTTTTTAAACTCTATTGAAAGATGTCAGGGATTTTTATCATGTAAGTTCCCGAATTTTTCACAATTTCAGTAATAAGTTTGGTTGGTGTTTCATGTTATCAATAAAATATCACAATTTCTGTTAACTTACAATTATTTCAGATTACATTATATAATTATTATTAAGGTCTTACTTCTTTTACATTTGCGGATGAATTCGAGTAAATACTACTCATTTTCAAAGTCAATCTTTCCCACAATCCCTTTAAGATAATGATATTATCTACGTCTCAAATACTACAAGATGACCTCTACAAACAGGCAGACAGGAGGAGGTAGAGTGACCTGACATCACTCCCATATCATAAGGCGGGTCGAAATTCAAAGAAAAGTTAACGCTTGGTTAAGTTCTATCGAAAAACGTTTGGCGCGCAATCCCCAATTGCCCGTTCACCGTGAAACAATTAGCTCACTCTTGGCGTTTAACCTTCTTCCCCCACACACGTGATTGTCAGGAACTATCCTTTGAACACCGTATCTCTGAAAGGGGAAAAAGACACGGAAAATTGTCTGTTATTTTTCAAACAAGAATTCGTAAATTGTCTGTAAGAGATGGATAGTTTGTTTAAATGTGAAAGTGATATGATGAAGGTCACCCGTATGCACTTGTAACATTTCGTTTTGTTTCATGTTTGTTCATATTTTCTTTGATTTTTTTTCATTTAAGGTTTCACAAGGACCATGTGAGTATATATCATTTTAAAAATGGTTCTGAAGAAAAAAAATGACATTAAAAAATACAATCAACGTCGATATAATGATTCTCAAGAGAAAATGACAATTGCATAACCAATTACTGTGTCATGTTTTTTTTAAATCTACTATTACATTAATGATATTGCGTGGGTTTTGGTAAAAAGAAAAGAAAAACACCAAACATGCAGCTCAATAGCTGAAACTGCTCAATTTACAACGAAATACATTGATGTGAAAATGAATTGAAATCGACATGCTTGTTGTGTAAGATATTCATTACACAACCATATTAAAAACATTATATTATTTAATGGCTTGCTCTAGGCAATGACGAACAACTTTTGAAATGATATAGAAGCCTTTAATCAACATGTGCAAAATCGTTTTTTCAATGGCGATACAGTAAAATCGAATTGTTCTTTAATTACATCGCATCTACAAATTCTTTGGCAAACCATCGATCAACGCTTTACCCTACATGTTGTAACTAAATCAAATGACAGGTGTTTACCTTAGATCAAGGTGATAAGTGAAATAATTTTCTAACTGATTTGAGAATTTTTAACCCTTCAAGTCCCTGAGGCATAATTCTCTTCTTACCCAAACACATATATACAGGGGCGGATCCAGGAGGGGCCGTTTTTTCACGATAATATCCCCCCGGAATGTTCTTTCGGAAATCCCGTGTGCCCTTTTTACATAGGTTTCTAGTTATCACCAGAAAAAAATATTACGGTCCTCTCGAGATCCAAAATGGGGGTGGTGGGGAGGGGGCGCCGTCAGCCTTTTTACCACCAATCAGGTAGGGTTTTTTTTAATGCCATTTTCACGAGGCTGTATTTTCCATCTCACTGATCTACCTACATGTATGTATGTAAATATTATCCATTTCTTGAATAACACGATCGCTAAGATTCTCAAAAACTCAACCCAAAGGCCATCTTGACAGCCTTGTCCATCACTTTTTGAGATGTTCGAACATTACGATAACGTATTACGGCCTCCAAACATGATTTATTAGAGATGCATAATAAGGTACTGAAACTGCCCATGAGCTGATTTCTCGAAGGTCTTTGCGATCGTTTTGAGTGGGGATATGAAATATCATTCATCCGTTCAGTTTGGGCCTTGAACTTTAACCTTTACCTCAATTAGGCTCGCGGTCACTGAAATTAATTCTAATAAAGGAATGAATGAGGAATTTATACCCGATCGACATAGACCTTATGCCTTTCGAGGAATATTGAGAGGAAAACAACAGATGATGGCATGGTCAGTTTTAATCTCTGGGTTCCATCGATATGGGTAATAAAATACTCTCTGTCAATCCGATTATGGTCATGTCAGCCTTGCTTTTCATCAATCTATTGATAGATGATGGCGAGTTGACTATTCGGAAAAAAGACCCTCTGTAGAATAACAAACACTACAAATCTTTCTCTTTATTTTCACTGGTCCTTTGGATTATGTATGATTTCAATTAATACTAGGGCAAAGTAACTCATATCTTAAGGGATTTCAGACAAGATAAACAAGTTGAAGCCTAGGAAATAGTAACACGCATGCAGCCATTCGTTTCTCTCATGGGGTGAATTAGGGCTAAAACATATTAGAAACCACACAATAAAATACATTTTCTACAAACTTAGAACATATAGTTCCAAATAAATTTCATAGAGGCAAGAAACTGTACAGATGAAGCTCAAGTTTTAGCCATACTTACTCTAATAAAGATTGAAGATGAATACATTTATCTATTTATTACATCATTTTACCATGTCACCTCAGAAAAATCAAATCAAAAACTTGACAGGCGGTGGCGTTGTGATGCCAAACAGGCTGTTGTTTGCAATGTAAGAGTTGGCGGCAGTAAAAAGGTTGAATTGAGTAATAAAACATATATAAACACAGCTTTTATAGTAAAAACATTGTTCATACACATTTTGCAATTGAGACTATTTAGCTTGAACTTAAACACTGCCTAGCTTACACCTTTATAATTCCTATATTAAGGTCACCCAACCGTGGCAAAGGACTGGCAATAATTGACGGAGGAGAGAAAATTACGAAAATTCCCGAGAGGCGCTGACCTAAAAAAAATGCACTCTTGACCAAGAAATCGGCCATGATTGGCTGGTAATTATTGATACAGGTTTGTAACTGTTTGTTTGCTTTAGGGACGTAATGCTACAGCCTTTCTGTGGTCAGTCAATCTCACTCCTCCATTGGAGCATGGGTGAGAAAGGCTTCTTCAAGATCTGTCTTGTATTGACATATCCCTCTCTCTATAAGATTACACCTTGTAAAGACCGATAGTTTGATATGGCGGAACATTGTGTCAGGTCAATGTCGTATAGTAGATGTACCAATAAATGATTGTTTTTTTTTCAAAATGGTACTGAATCTTGTTTTATTGTGTTAATTGGAAGGTTATTTGGAAAATTCAGTCACGCTCATACACAGCCATGACAGTAGTTTTGTCAGCTATTATTAATCCCTACTCTGCTGACACAATAATGTGTTATGTGGCACCGTAGATGTTTCGATCAAAGTATTATAATGGAAAGAAAATCAAATAAAAGGATTCATCTTACTTCCAATACTTAAGAAACTATTCCTTCTTTAGGACAGATTACTCATTCAAAAAATCTCCACATGACCTTCAAGTCCTTGCGAACACTTATCCGTGATAACGTACAACTGTCTAAATAAAAGTTGAATTTAGTGTATTATGTAAAGGTGACTGAAATCATGGAAGTTTGTATCTAAAAACTAACCAGGAACATTATTACTTGAGACTGGTTATTGCTCTGTAATTGGTCCCAGAAGACATTTTATAACACCCGGTATCTCCATCACCTGTTAATATTCTTATAATATTCAGCTGATTGTTCTGATATAAGATACCGCGCTATCCTTCAAGTTAACGAACAGCATGTAGCGTGAAGGTCTCCTAAAATGTGACACGTTTCTTCAATCAAGCTATCAATAACATCATGTTCTCTGGCATGATTGGGTAGACTGGGTGAGGTGCATTAGAGTTATATAAAATTATGTAAATCTGGATCAAATATACCAAACACAACTCATTCCTAGTAGCATGAACTCTCGAATCACCTCAAAGTTATGTTACATTTTTAGATAATAATGTTTTTAGATAAATATTGACTCATTTTTAAATAATCTGTTGTAGAATAAATGAAACCAAAAGCAGTTTGAATCAAAATAATCAGAATTTAGCTCTGGAAAAGGAAAAAGTGATGTGTATTCTGATTATTTTGTAATGGTATCAAACAGCATGAATTCCAAAATCGTACAGTTTTATCATCGTAACTAGACGAGTATCTGCAAAGAAATATCATGATACTGTACAAATATATGCATGCATATAAAACTTTGCATTATTCTATTACACACAATGTATAATATATGCTGTACAGCTATTTAAATAAAAAAAGAACCAGGTCACGTTAATACTTTGCCGAAAATGCAATACTGGAACCGTTAACTATTTCTTTTTTGAGGCTGTGAGGAAGAAGCATATATTCACTTATTTTTGGTATACGCATTTTTAAAGCCCCTCTAAAGTGTTGGGAGCCCCAAAAATTTGATGGCAACATTTCACTGAAAATGTATCATAATGTGAAAGAGGATGTTATTTGAGACACATTTCTGCAAGGACTTTCAAAACAAATGTGTTTGAAGTCAAATATTAATGAAGAATACAACATTTAGGTTTTCTGCGTACAACAGAAAACCCAAATTATGTATTCTTTTATCAATATTTTGTCTTCAAACACATTTCTTTTTTTTTGGGGGGGGGGGAATCTTTGCAGATGTGTGTCTTAAATGACATCCTCTTTCACATTATGATACAATTTAAGTTCAGTTTTGCCATCAAATTTTTGGCGAATTTGGGAGCGCTCAACACAGTCTTTAGACTGAGGGGCTTTAACTCGAGGATTCGTGGTCATTTCTTCCCGATGGTATGTCAGTAATAGTGACAGGTTGTAACAAGGTAGTGGGCGTACCTTAATAAACCAAAACACGTTACCGGACCAGGAATGTTCTGTGATGCCATCCCCAGCATGTTCCAATGGAAATAAACAAATTACCTTGATGTATATCTTTAAGATTATTCAAGGGTGGAACAAGGAATACCTTGTAAATCTAAAGCTGGCATCTGTATCACTTTTGTCATAAATTACGGTAAGCAAATTGCAGAGGCGGCAATCCCGGGAATACAGAGAAAAACGCGTGCAATGTTTATATGAAGTGGAATCTTGTCAAACCCCTCCTCTGTATGTCATGAAAAGTTACAAGACATGAATCTATGGAAGATTTAAAAAATCATGATAATTCAGCATCATAACACAACACTGCGGTTTCCTTGTCAACTATATTTAAGAGCAATGGTTCTTAATGACGGTCCATTCCATGTCATGTGAAAGAATTCGAATTATGTTGTCGTCATTATAAGACTATTTTTCTTCTTATTCTGATATGTTAAATCTATTCATTTATTCATTCGTCCATTTACTTATTGGATGATAAGATTTTGGCCACGAGGGTTTAATTGTTGACCTTTCCATTTCAAAAAGAAAAGAAAAGATAGATAGAAAAAACTAGCACATCTGTATGCCAATAGCACAAGCTCGGCTAAATGCCACGCTACTTTGTTAGACAAAAAAGAATTATTCTTAGCTGAACTGATAACACATCAATTTATGCTTTCGGCGATTACGTGATGTAGAAATTTGACCTTTCAGGAGCATGAAAATATTTCTTGTCATGCTTATGAGAAATAAAACATGCCTAGAACATTTTTCAAGGCTGTATGAGACGGGATTTCCTTAAAAATGATGTGGGAGAGTAATACGCAGTTAAAGAGAAGGTGTCGATCTTGTAAAGCTAAAAATTAATTTGTAAACTTTCCCATAATATAATATTAATAATAATAAAATATCTGAGATTTGTAAGGCGCCGAATAATTTGTTTGGAGGTAATTGTCCTTGGGGGTAATTGTCCCGCTGGTAATTGGCCGGGGGTGATTGCCCAGGGTGTAATTGTCCTTGAACCAAATGTACTGCTGAAACTGCCGTTGATTTTTTTTTTTCGAAAGGTTTTGCGATAAAGTTTTGAATTGTGTCCAGACGATTTATATCCCAGTGTATTCGAATGACTAGAACACAACTTCATCTTTAAATGGAGATACATGTAAGGGAGACACTCCATGATGATTTAGTAAAAGACGATCAAGAAATAAACCTTGGATTCCATTCTTAAATGAATTACTGAAAATTGATGGCGAGGTGTAATGCTTAATGTCAGTATGGCACTGTTGCTGTCTTCGGATCATGTCAGCAAGCCCGCCAAAAACGGTATCGATGATAGATCGTGTGGGTTGGGCGATGCCTGTGGAATACCAATGTGTAAACCTTGCGTCGTGGGCTACTAATCTGAACTCGTAGAAGAACAGGCGACCACGTTATATATGTATTTATATATATATATATACATATATATATATATATATATATATATATATATATATATATATATATATATATATATATATATATATATATATATATATATATATATATATATATATATATATATTATATCCCTTCCCGGGTATCGAGAGAAGGAGCCGACTCATAATTTTTTTTCAAAACACGCACATAAAATGATTTTTCATGTTATTCACCAAACACTATTATTCTGCATAATGCATTAACATTATATTTCATTTTGAGAGAAGCAAACAGCATGTTATTAGACATCAAAAACAAAGTTTTTAATTGTATTGAGAGAAATCCCCATACCCCGCAAACGAAACCCCATTGTTTTATTGTTTTATCATTAAAGGTACATAATGATCTCAGATAAATGTGAATACAGCGTGAACAACGAATACAAAATAATGTTAACTGGTGGAAAATGTGATGTTTTTTCATTAGTGTTCCATTTATCATTCCTCATGCTTTTTTTCAATCATTTTGTCCTCCTTCCTCATATCTTTCTGTTTTCCTTCTTACATCTTTTCGTTCATATTATCGGGTTTTTGCATCATCTATCAGCTATTAATCTTTCCATCTTCTTTTTTTAATAAAAGTGATCAATATTTTAGTTTGCATCCAGTTTATGCCTGATGTCTTTATGTATATATTAAATGCAGGTCAATATCACACTGTATAGGCCTTCATAATATACTGACCTTCAAATCGCTTCCAATATGAACTAGAAATATTTGAACTTTAAGAAAAGAGCCTGATTACTTCTTCATTAGTGACGTTTCCTGTCCAATTTAAATGAGCGCGGGAAACCATTAGCCTGAAACTGTTGTACGAACATTGTGTTCCAAAAATGAGTGAGTTTGTAGTCTTAGATTCACAGCACTAAAAATACAAGGTATATATCCATCAGTCTTATCAGTTTCATATCACATGTGACATATGATTACGGTCACTCGGTGTCTGTAGAAATCATTACATCATGGATGCGCTTTTTTTTTCTTCTTCTGTACGATTCTTTTTTTTTTCTTTCTTTTTCTCTAGTGTTCTTTTTTCCATAGCAGGAGAGCATTGCTTCCTTATTCCCTCTTCATTTAGCCATTCCTGCTACAGGCATGGGCCTTGCAAAAAGTTTAAGCTGTGTTCTATGACATTTTAACTATTTCGTCAGTTGCAAGAAGTGTCATATAGGACTGTGTCACCGACTTGCCCCGTGTTTGACGCGCCATGTGTTAGTGACATGATATACACAGTGTATGCATAATGAACAGTGCACACACTCCGTTAAATTAATGGCGCATGCATGCACTAATAGCCTTCACGGTTTTGACTAGCGCAGGTAATAACGCAGTCGAAATAAGTCCTCGCGTGCAACGGCTATGCATTCATTTTGCCCGCTTCACACAAGGCGTCGTTAGCTGACCTAGGACTGCGTCAGCGCCTTGCCCATGTCTATGACGTTCAATGGGAGAATGCAGTAGCGGATCCAGGGGGTGCGGGGCCCTCCCCTAGAAAAAAAA
The DNA here is from genome assembly GCA_037976565.1 of Mesocentrotus franciscanus. Taxonomy (NCBI): domain Eukaryota; kingdom Metazoa; phylum Echinodermata; class Echinoidea; order Camarodonta; family Strongylocentrotidae; genus Mesocentrotus; species Mesocentrotus franciscanus. The sequence goes on along the minus strand of CP137666.1, from coordinate 11,411,106 downwards.
TAGGTAAAAACAGCCTTTTTGTAAAAAGAAGAAGATGGGCCCTCCCCTGGCGCTCAAGGGGAGGAGGGTGGTAGTTGAAAAAATAGCACTTTCCCCCCCGTTGAGCAAAAAAAAAAAAAAATTAGTACTCACTACCCCCCTTCCCGCCTCCTCACTGAGCGAAAAATCGACCGGCATGATTTTTCAAATTTTGGGCCCCCTATCTTGCCGCCGGCTGGATCCGCCCGTGGGAGAATGAGTGCAAAGTGAACAGTGTACTTCTTCTTCTTCTTCTTCTGTAGAAGTACAGGCCACCATGTTGTCGGTGTATGTTTGTCCTTTGTTCTTTAGAATTACAAAAAGCCTCTTTACGCTCGATGAGCGTAGGTTGTAACGTCAAAATGATGCCCTTTGTGCAGTGTGCGAAGAGCATTTACAACTGCATGAACGCGACAGCACATAATCACTTTTTAAATGCTCTTTAGCAATTTTGCTCTTGTGCTGTATAAATACAGTGATGGTGGCCGATGCTATAGGGGCAAGTCTGTGAACGGCATTGACAAACATGTCTCCTAAAATCAACAGTTATTACAACTTGGACTGAAGGATCCTGAAGGCTTACACAACACTATAACAGAAGCGGCTGGGTCAATAGTGGGCAACAACCCTTTGTAACTTTAAAATGGAATTCTGCTTCATAGAAAGTTGACCGAGGTATACAGAATCAGAGAAACAAGTTAAGGGAATTTTGAAAATATTAGGACAAAATAACATAGACAGTTAGATTTACCAAGTAAATATCCCTCAGAGAAACATGTAATTGAACTTGTGAAACATGAGAACAAAATAGAGAGACTTTTGAAAATTTTACCAAGCAAAGATCCCTCCATGACGAAGAATCTCCCATTGGCAATTTTAATTACGCAGAGGCATAACGAGTGATATCATAAAGGAACATTCGTGTTATTTTACACAAGTCAAATTCAATCAAATCTCAATTTCATACAACGAAACATAACACGGTAGGATATAAATATCATTCAATATTGAGTACACGTGTTGGAATATACAAGCAGTCACTACGATAAAGACAATCGTAAACGAATTAATTCTGTTGAAATTTAAGCATGACGCGGTTGAAACGAATGATTTATTCACTTTACTGACTACGAACACAGTAATGATATTCATAATATAATGTGCTACATTTGCTCAATCAATATTAAGAGTCGGGAAACGGATTATTGAGTGATTTAACAGACAGAAAAAGAGTGACAGTTCTTACTGCATAATAGAGGACATCATACATCATGATTGAATTGCTAAATAATTATTGAATATCAAGAAAGGAACAAGACATTAATTTATAAAGTGCAATTTAAAAAGATACGGAGCTCTTCCTTTCACATAAAAATGAGTACAATACAGTCAGGTTTGAAGAGTATATTGAGTACAAAGTTACAAACAACAATAACAAACGTCTGTTTGAATAAGGCCAACTTTTAGTGAGGAATTTCTCTTAGACTGCGATGGTACTAAGATGAAAATTATTAATAAAGTGTTGATTTAGTGCTGCAGCTTTCATCATCAACTCAACAGAAATGGATAGAGGAAATAACAGGTCATCATCTTATTTGACTTACGTTGGAATTCTGCATACTCCATGTCACTGAAAGATCATTTTTCGATACTGACTTAATCGGCATGTGAGTTTTGCATCCTATAAATCTCAAAGAAAATACGCATCAAGAGTCAAAAGAAGTAATAGAAATAAGAATAAAAGTATTCATCTTCTGAAAATATTCCCGGACAACAATTATACAATTTCTGAGTGTGATTCGGCTTTTAAGATAACATGATTGCGTGGTACTAACTTATATCTCACATTTCAATGAGAAAACTGTTTGGTGTTAGTGGTTTAAAGTAAATATTTTCGATTATAAAAGATAATGACACTTAAAGAAAAAGCTGGAACTTATCAACCTTTGCGTTTCCTTTTTTGTCTGTTGAATATACACACAACAACAAATCCCCGAACCTAAGTGCTTTTCAGTAGTTTTCTTCTGTCGTATGACTTTTGACGGATTACAGTGTCTATTTTTGATAGTGTTTACTTCTTTCCAAAGAAAAGAAAGACTTCAAATTACTCTCAAGTTGCGTGAAGAAAATACAGGAACGTTTTGCTCATTAAAGTTGTTCGAATTGACCATTGTAGACCTAAATTAACATGCAAAACCGTAGAAACATTGCATATCATGCAGCCCGTGCACTTAGGCTTACGTTATACTGTTATAGGGAAAGATAGGTATAGATAGGTAGATATGGAATGATGGAGGCCCAGGAGGGGAAATGTGATAGAATATGATTCGTTTTCTTAGTTATTAAATGTCTAGTTTGTATATTAGACGATTCATCATGCTCACTAGAACTGGATCAATGCATTACTGAATAAGAGTATAAATGAGAAGACGAGGTTAAAAATAGCATGAAAAATTCTATCAGTACTTGGGGAAAAAACAGGGGAAAAATCAAAGATGAGCTCATGACGTGCATGCAATGCGAATATGTATAACGCTTGCAGAGGTACCGTGATCTGGTGGCTAAGTCATGGGGTTGTGGATCACAATGAAATGGTCCTTGGTTCAAGTCCAAGCCCGGCGTTCACGTCATTTGGCACTTAAATCCGATGACCCTGCATGGTAAAAATACACTGCAAATACGTAATACACGTATAAACACATGGTTAGGAGGAGCAGGAGGAGCAGGAGGAGGAGAAGAGAAGACAAGATAAGAGGACAGACAGCTAGGGAGGTAGAGGGAGCTTATACCCTCACTCTAGTAAAGAACCAGCCCATCACCGTGGTGACATGTCTCAACAGCTCCCCACCCACAACGTGTTGAAAGGAGGACGTTTCCTTATATTTGCCATCATTTTCAGTTTCATGCTCAGGGAAGTCATGGATCTATTTTTTTTTGTTTTCCTTTTTCTTTTTTTTCTTCTTCTTCTTTTTTCTTCTTCTTCGTCTTCTTCTCCTCCCCCTTCTTCACATTCTTCTTCTTCTTATTATGATTATCGTTATATCTTCTTCTTGTTATCATTAATTCAGCAATAGTTTCAATCTATCATTCTGCATCATTTATATCGTTATGAATATGCATAACTGTACAAAAATGAGTGTATACATGGATTTTTTGGTCTGATCCTCGATCAAAGTTGATTTTAGGCATTATATTCTTTAGTGAATGTGTTGTTTTCTCTGCATTTAAGTACTGATTTTGACTTTTTCCCTTTTTCTGTAAGTCGCCGTTTTCTTCATGTCTTTGCATTGATAATAGGATGAAATAAATCTGTTGATAACTCTGAAATTGTCTCAGGGCTAGAGGTTTGCTTGGACATGGCTGCTTGAACGGCGGGACGTCCCCCATTTCGAGAATAGTGTCAACAGCTTGATCTAGCTCCTACGGCATAACTGCTGGAAACACACGTAAGTCAATCTTCATTTCCGAGATTTTTTCGTAAAATCGACGTGTTTCCGGTAATACAGCTTTTTCAGAATCAGGCTCACTTGTAAGACGTCTGTTGAGAGACAGAAGGGCGTTAACCTTGTTTTTTTTTAAGTATACAAAGTTTTTATCCTCTGGTTCTCAACAGACAAAAGTCCATTTTCAACATTACCTCCACGTGAAATACTCTGCATTGTGTTTTGTATTCGCTTTGACTTCGTTAAGGTTCTGTGTGCTCAACACAAGTCTCATCTAGCGCATACAGACATGCAATTATGCCTATTATGTTATGCGCTTTACAAAAACGTTTAATTAATATTATTATTACTGTTTTAAAGTTGTCCAAACAAGAAGACTTTATATTGAGCTAATACGTGTACTTTTATGACCACCATAGACCCATATTTTATAAATCACAACAATGGTCGTTACTATACCTCTATTTAATTGAAAGATAAATCTTTCGAACAAAGAATCAAAACTTTCGGAATGTGTTTTATCTAAAATAAAACATATTGCCATAACATATTGTAACTGTCACCATCTAACTTCACACTTTATAATTTGAGATTAATAACGTGTATTATGCACAAAGACATCTTTTTCTCTTGGAAGTTAAAAGGTCGAGATTTTGCAAAGTACAGGTGTGTGTTTTTGTACACGAGGGGGAGGGTGGAAAGGGGTGGAAGTCAGTATGAACCCTTCATACATGTATATCTTGCCTTTGATTGTTCAAATCAAATGATTTTCGTCTTTGAATTCTCGAGTACTACAGAAATTGCGCAGTGTGTTAATACTTTTGTTTTCGTTGTTGTTTTCGTCGCATTCTTTCAGAGTTTCTGGGAGGACGACTGCCCGAAAAATACACAGAGAAGCATGTCCCCTCCCCTGCTAATCGCCCATGATCTAGTGTTTTGCTTTTTTTGTAGAGTCATATGACGTGATTATGTAACGGTGTCTCTTTGAATATTTGAAAACTATAGTTAAGCCAGGAAGCTTCCTGGTTAAGCTGAGGCATGCGATATGGAGCACATTGCATTTAGAATCTACATTTTACTGGTAAGCTCGAAACCTCTTCAAGTCCTATCTATTCCCGAATGAAAATTCGAAATCGTTAGCGAGTTCTACTACTTATTAAGACTTCAATAAGATTATTTCTCAAAGTCATCTCGAGGTATCATAATTTTCAATATCTAGATTCATTAAAACACAATATCAAAGACTTTCGAGAAGTCAAATCAAGGCATCTTATGATCTTAATATCTTTGTGCGTCCCCCATAATAATGACAATGGCCTATCCGAACATGCATGACATGGAGTGATGAAACTAATAAAATCAGACATTTTGAATTGTCTGTCAATGCATTAAAAATGAGGTACCATTTAATAATGTTTAATACATGTACTTGATTCATATACAAGGGAAATAATAACTTTTACTGTAAAAGCCAGACTAATTAGGGCTATGTAGGAAATGCTTTTTGAAAAATGGACAAGAGTCGTTAATAATATATTTTCATTGAATGTTTAATTATGAAACATGAATAATTGAATACTTGCAAACACGAAAGTGGTCTTCAGATAATGGAAGTAGACATCATTGTCTAGAGCAGCGTTTTCTAACCTTTTTAAAAGTCACGGCACCCTTTAAAAAATAAAAAGTTTTGCGTCACTCCGATCCCAAATTCCTCACAGAATATTCATTTTTATTTACTCTGGCACTCGTCAAGTGCTATGTACACACATATTTTTACAGGCACATTTTTTTTAAGAAATTACATTTTTAATATGATAAACATTTCATTATGTAATCAACAAACTAAGATAACATATTTTAAGAAATGTATGCCGGCACCTAGCTGCCGAAAATATATGAATACAACAATAACATATTCTGTCACATCGATACACAAAATATATGAGGATGTATTCGGGAATCTCGTTCCCCAGATTTATCAAGTTTATAAATGTTGCGAGCGAGTGAAGCGAAAATAGTGAGCGTGGTAAAAATGTAATTTCGATACAAAAGATAATATATTCGGGAATCTCCCTGTCAAATACCAAAATATACGGGCAACTCTTTGCCCAAATATTGAGGTATTCAGACACTTCGCTGCCTGAAATCATCCTGTTTCTAAATGTTGCGAGAGAGCGAGGAAGAAAATCACTTCAATATCTTTAAAATGCTATTTCCTCATGAAATCACACACTCTAGCAGTTTCTGATATTTGGTTTCATGAAATCGACGTTATTCCAAAATAATTTTTTTGATATAACTAAATTTCTCTCGCGGCACCCCGATTGAAAAACGCTCGTCTAGACAGTGACGTTCATATCTATACATTCAAACCAATTTTAAGAGACTTCTTGGGAGAGTGTCACTCTTCAATGCACTCAAAATCCATTTAAAGTGTTATTCTCTTTGTTGTACAATAACTGTTATTATCTTAATTTCCTGGACCCCAGGGAAGAACAGTTTTGTTATACTAACAAAGCAGAATGGGTTATCCAGCGATTCACTATACCATTGATTTTACTATGTACATGCTTTTTCTTTGTATTTTTTTTTTCAATATGGAAAATAAATACCAATACCAATACCAATACCAAATGGCCTCACTTTATAATCAATCAGAAAATAAATCATAAATAATGGTGTGTGGTAGGGTGTGAGTGGATGTCAGAGAGATGGGGGGGAGAAGAAGATAGGAGAGAGGGGAGGAGAGAGTGAGAGAGAGAGAGTGAGAGAGCAGGAGAGAGAGAGAGAGAGAGGGAGAGAGAGGGGGAGAAGGGGAGGCGAAGGGTGAGAAAAAGAGAGAAAAAATGTGTATGGGGGTGGTAGGCGTCTGTAGGAGTGAGGAAAGAGAGAGAGAGAGGGGGAGGGGAGGCGAAGGGTGAGAAAGAGAGAGAGAGAGAAAAGAATGTGTATATGGGTGCGGTAGGCGTCTGTATGAGTAAGGAAAGAGAGAGAGAGAGAGCGAGAAGGCGAAGGGGGAGAAATAGAGAGAGAGGGAGAGAGGGAGAGGGAGTGAGAGAGAGAGAGAGAAAAAAGAATGTGTATGAGGGGGTGGTAGGCGTCTATACAAGTGAGGAAAGAGAGAGAGAGAGAGGGGTTGGGGAGAAGAGAGGGAAACTGAATATGAAAAAGAGGGGGAAATGTGATAGGGAGTCAGAAAGAAAGAGAAAGCGAAATATGGGATGACAGTAACATTTCAGAGAAAGTAAACATTTGAGAGAGACACCAAGGGAGAGGACATGGGTAAAGGAGGAGACACAGAGGTGTCGATACGAGAGGAAAGGGGGTAAACACACATGAAATCAGACAGAATGCCACATGGGAAATTCAGCATAGTGCACTAAGAATTCAATTTGGAGAAAAACATGCATTTTACAGCAAATTGGAAAGTCAGAGTCGACTACATGTACCTCAATCTAAATTCAATTTTGAAGTGATCCATTCGGACAAATCAATGTATCACACACCCGGGCATTCATCCAAAAAAATCCTTTCATCTTATTTGTAGAAAAACAGACATTACGAAGCTATATACCTTGCCTAAGGGCACACATGACAACACAGTCGCCGTTCTTCGATATGAACTTCAGTGTTTTGACACCTTTCAGACGCTGCAAATAAAATATTAGCATAGCTCTGTAGGGCATGCATGGAACAATGTTATTCATTTTTGTAAATAAACGTCCTTGCTACATCATGTAATATGATCCGAAATTACATCAGGCCCACAGGGGAGAGAGAGAAAGAAATGTTGGGTGAACGTCATGTTTTTTTCAAAATATATTACTCTAACTCAGCACCATTTCACAGTTCATTAACCCTGGAGCCAAACAATTTTACGAAAATGCATTACAACTATTACAATTCCAATGCCTATTCTGAACTTTGAGACGAAAAACAAGCCTTTTTTTAGTCAAAGCATATTACATAATTATGATAATCAGTGAGTCGAAAACCAACTTCAGTCATGAGAGATTTAAAAGGTTTAAAAACATGAAGCTTACAATATCATTTTGACAAACATGCATGTACATCAAATGCACATTAAACAGGAACATAATAACAGGCAGTCTTAACACTCTGAAAATGATGTCCATACCCATAAAGGATAGAGACAGTGAACTGATGGTGAAGAGTCTACTGAATGGATATGAATATCATTTTCCTTTTTTTTTCTTCAAAAAATGTATCAACTCTGCATATCACAATTCACTCTCTTCACTAGCCCGTGAAAAAATAAAACACATTAAAATACATGTGTCCGTCCACATCCCATAAATAAAACACATGTAGCTCATTCAAATTCATAGAATGCTTTAATCAATCACTCATAATAATTATTACTTCACAATTTCAAGGCTACAATATGAAAAATAATATACTTTATTTGAAACATAGGCCTAGAGCCTAATGCCCAACACTTTGATTTTTTGTGTCACTAGATTCTACCAGTTATTCGACTTTCTCTAAAAGGCCTGATTTCATCAGACCGAAGTTGCAAAATAATCCGCAATTTTAACTAGCCCGATCTCAAATTAGCCAGCTAATTTGCGTCATCATCAGCCCGCAGTTGCAATTTGCGGGCTATTTGGTCGAGAAAATATCCCGAGAAATTTTGGTCTTGTTTCAAAATAGCCCGCTATTTGCGAAATAGCGGGCTAATTTGCGCCCGTCCGAGCTAGTTTGTGATGAGCGTATCGGTCTGGTCTTTTGAAGAAGACGCAATTTCGAGCTTCGGGTTATTTTGCAACTTCGGTCTGATGAGGACAGGCCTTCTCTCTGTATTAGGCTTTAATTACATAACTTCTATGAATATGCTATTGTTTCATATCAAACTACATGTATATTATGTATTGAATAATAATTACAATACTAAAATTACACTATGTGATGTAATACACAAGTTATAATTTCTTTAATGTGTAAAGCATGTCAAAGTTTTTAAAATGGACTTTGAACAAATTTACTGATTTATAAAAACATGTTATAAGAGAAAATATATGAATCAGAAACAAATATCCGACAAGGAAGCAAGGCACAAATGTCTACTTTGATTTCTCTTTTGGCTCTTGGCTTTCTGTATTTGGAAGCTATCACATCATATTATATCACAACCTTTCTCCAATAACATAGATACATACTCCATTACTGCAAATCCAGTGTACATCATACATCATATGATAAAAATAAACATCCCATTTCCTGCCTGGAGATCATCAAAATGGGTTTCTTCCAATACTGCATCATGAACGAAATGTGAGCTCTCTACATCCTATAAAACAGTCTCAAGCATATGAATACAGCTTTGTTTTCCAATCATTGATTTATATTCCTAAACAATGTAGTATGACTGCATTTGAATTCACAGATTCCAAATTTTGTCCACGTCGACAATAAATATGTGCTAAATCCGAATTTGAGTTCCTGAAGTAATGAGTTGTGAGCTTTTGAAAATCATATGCTGAGAGCTGGAAGGGTGTTAAACCTGTGTTAAAGTATAGGAGTCAACGACCTACTGGCTCTCAACAGAGGATGAAAACAGATATTATAAGTGCATTTAAAGAATATTTAAAGAATTAGGCTATTGCCAACTTGCAGTCACATACATGTACCCCGTTTGCCTTTTTCTTCAATTACAATATCAAGACAACCTTAATTCCACTTTCTGTAAATTCTATTGGAATACAAGCATGCACCGTTTAATTTTCTTATAAAATGCCATTTCTCGATGTTACCTCAATAACTCAATTTCTAAAGCTTTACTGCGAGAGATAAAGGAAATGTGCTCCTCATGTTATCTGGCAAACAACTAATCCATGATATTAAGTAATTCAAATCAATCATATCAATCAGATTCAATCACATAGAAACAGTACCTATACAAAAACTACTTTACCCTGTCAAGCTTTTCTACAAGTTTCAATCTGTTTTATTTCTCTCGTTGAGCTGACATGAATCACATTTGAAAGATAGGAGAGTGCAAAATATAACTACATGTATGTGATACATAAAACAAAAAGGAAACTATTTTTTAGTTAAAAAATGATTAATGTGCATTGTGCAGTCAACTAAAATTAGGTTCTTAACCAAAAAAAAAAAGAGTACCAAAATTTGAAACACAGCCTGTATCGTTCCATAACCTAGAAAACAAAATGGTCTGTTCATGATGAAACTAAAAATTGTTTGCATCTGGCAAGAATAGAAATTATAGACTTAATTATAAGGTTTCAAGAACAAGTAAAGAAGTAATACAGCTCTTAATGTAGTCATACTATGTTTTACTGCATTCATCATAAAGGCCCTGCCTTATAAACAGTTGC
>CP137666.1:11368353-11400786 GCA_037976565.1 Mesocentrotus franciscanus | reverse complement strand
TTGAAATTTAAGCATGACGCGGTTGAAACGAATGATTTATTCACTTTACTGACTACGAACACAGTAATGATATTCATAATATAATGTGCTACATTTGCTCAATCAATATTAAGAGTCGGGAAACGGATTATTGAGTGATTTAACAGACAGAAAAAGTGACAGTTCTTACTGCATAATAGAGGACATCATACATCATGATTGAATTGCTAAATAATTATTGAATATCAAGAAAGGAACAAGACATTAATTTATAAAGTGCAATTAAAAAGATACGGAGCTCTTCCTTTCACATAAAAATGAGTACAATACAGTCAGGTTTGAAGAGTATATTGAGTACAAAGTTACAAACAACAATAACAAACGTCTGTTTGAATAAGGCCAACTTTTAGTGAGGAATTTCTCTTAGACTGCGATGGTACTAAGATGAAAATTATTAATAAAGTGTTGATTTAGTGCTGCAGCTTTCATCATCAACTCAACAGAAATGGATAGAGGAAATAACAGGTCATCATCTTATTTGACTTACGTTGGAATTCTGCATACTCCATGTCACTGAAAGATCATTTTCGATACTGACTTAATCGGCATGTGAGTTTTGCATCCTATAAATCTCAAAGAAAATACGCATCAAGAGTCAAAAGAAGTAATAGAAATAAGAATAAAAGTATTCATCTTCTGAAAATATTCCCGGACAACAATTATACAATTTCTGAGTGTGATTCGGCTTTTAAGATAACATGATTGCGTGGTACTAACTTATATCTCACATTTCAATGAGAAAACTGTTTGGTGTTAGTGGTTTAAAGTAAATATTTTCGATTATAAAAGATAATGACACTTAAAGAAAAAGCTGGAACTTATCAACCTTTGCGTTTCCTTTTTTGTCTGTTGAATATACACACAACAACAAATCCCCGAACCTAAGTGCTTTTCAGTAGTTTTCTTCTGTCGTATGACTTTTGACGGATTACAGTGTCTATTTTTGATAGTGTTTACTTCTTTCCAACGAAAAGAAAGACTTCAAATTACTCTCAAGTTGCGTGAAGAAAATACAGGAACGTTTTGCTCATTAAAGTTGTTCGAATTGACCATTGTAGACCTAAATTAACATGCAAAACCGTAGAAACATTGCATATCATGCAGCCCGTGCACTTAGGCTTACGTTATACTGTTATAGGGAAGATAGGTATAGATAGGTAGATATGGAATGATGGAGGCCCAGGAGGAAATGTGATAGAATATGATTCGTTTTCTTACTTATTAAATGTCTAGTTTGTATATTAGACGATTCATCATGCTCACTAGAACTGGATCAATGCATTACTGAATAAGAGTATAAATGAGAAGACGAGGTTAAAAATAGCATGAAAAATTCTATCAGTACTTGGGGAAAAAAACAGGGGGGAAAAAATCAAAGATGAGCTCATGACGTGCATGCAATGCGAATATGTATAACGCTTGCAGAGGTACCGTGATCTGGTGGCTAAGTCATGGGGTTGTGGATCACAATGAAATGGTCCTTGGTTCAAGTCCAAGCCCGGCGTTCACGTCATTTGGCACTTAAATCCGATGACCCTGCATGGTAAAAATACACTGCAAATACGTAATACACGTATAAACACATGGTTAGGAGGAGCAGGAGGAGCAGGAGGAGGAGAGAAGACAAGATAAGAGGACAGACAGCTAGGGAGGTAGAGGGAGCTTATACCCTCACTCTAGTAAAGAACCAGCCCATCACCGTGGTGACATGTCTCAACAGCTCCCCACCCACAACGTGTTGAAAGGAGGACGTTTCCTTATATTTGCCATCATTTTCAGTTTCATGCTCAGGGAAGTCATGGATCTATTTTTTTTTGTTTTCCTTTTTTCTTCTTTTTCTTCTTCTTCTTTTTTCTTCTTCTTCGTCTTCTTCTCCTCCCCCTTCTTCACATTCTTCTTCTTCTTATTATGATTATCGTTATATCTTCTTCTTGTTATCATTAATTCAGCAATAGTTTCAATCTATCATTCTGCATCATTTATATCGTTATGAATATGCATAACTGTACAAAAATGAGTGTATACATGGATTTTTTGGTCTGATCCTCGATCAAAGTTGATTTTAGGCATTATATTCTTTAGTGAATGTGTTGTTTTCTCTGCATTTAAGTACTGATTTTGACTTTTTCCCTTTTTCTGTAAGTCACCGTTTTCTTCATGTCTTTGCATTGATAATAGGATGAAATAAATCTGTTGATAACTCTGAAATTGTCTCAGGGCTAGAGGTTTGCTTGGACATGGCTGCTTGAACGGCGGGACGTCCCCCATTTCGAGAATAGTGTCAACAGCTTGATCTAGCTCCTACGGCATAACTGCTGGAAACACACGTAAGTCAATCTTCATTTCCGAGATTTTTTCGTAAAATCGACGTGTTTCCGGTAATACAGCTTTTCAGAATCAGGCTCACTTGTAAGACGTCTGTTGAGAGACAGAAGGGCGTTAACCTTGTTTTTTTTTAAGTATACAAAGTTTTTATCCTCTGGTTCTCAACAGACAAAAGTCCATTTTCAACATTACCTCCACGTGAAATACTCTGCATTGTGTTTTGTATTCGCTTTGACTTCGTTAAGGTTCTGTGTGCTCAACACAAGTCTCATCTAGCGCATACAGACATGCAATTATGCCTATTATGTTATGCGCTTTACAAAAACGTTTAATTAATATTATTATTACTGTTTTAAAGTTGTCCAAACAAGAAGACTTTATATTGAGCTAATACGTGTACTTTTATGACCACCATAGACCCATATTTTATAAATCACAACAATGGTCGTTACTATACCTCTATTTAATTGAAAGATAAATCTTTCGAACAAAGAATCAAAACTTTCGGAATGTGTTTTATCTAAAATAAAACATATTGCCATAACATATTGTAACTGTCACCATCTAACTTCACACTTTATAATTTGAGATTAATAACGTGTATTATGCACAAAGACATCTTTTTCTCTTGGAAGTTAAAAGGTCGAGATTTTGCAAAGTACAGGTGTGTGTTTTTGTACACAGGGGAGGGTGGAAAGGGTGGAAGTCAGTATGAACCCTTCATACATGTATATCTTGCCTTTGATTGTTCAAATCAAATGATTTTCGTCTTTGAATTCTCGAGTACTACAGAAATTGCGCAGTGTGTTAATACTTTTGTTTTCGTTGTTGTTTTCGTCGCATTCTTTCAGAGTTTCTGGGAGGACGACTGCCCGAAAAATACACAGAGAAGCATGTCCCCTCCTGCTAATCGCCCATGATCTAGTGTTTTGCTTTTTTTGTAGAGTCATATGACGTGATTATGTAACGGTGTCTCTTTGAATATTTGAAAACTATAGTTAAGCCAGGAAGCTTCCTGGTTAAGCTGAGGCATGTGATATGGAGCACATTGCATTTAGAATCTACATTTTACTGGTAAGCTCGAAACCTCTTCAAGTCCTATCTATTCCCCGAATGAAAATTCGAAATCGTTAGCGAGTTCTACTACTTATTAAGACTTCAATAAGATTATTTCTCAAAGTCATCTCGAGGTATCATAATTTTCAATATCTAGATTCATTAAAACACAATATCAAAGACTTTCGAGAAGTCAAATCAAGGCATCTTATGATCTTAATATCTTTGTGCGTCCCCCATAATAATGACAATGGCCTATCCGAACATGCATGACATGGAGTGATGAAACTAATAAAATCAGACATTTTGAATTGTCTGTCAATGCATTAAAAATGAGGTACCATTTAATAATGTTTAATACATGTACTTGATTCATATACAAGGGAAATAATAACTTTTACTGTAAAAGCCAGACTAATTAGGGCTATGTAGGAAATGCTTTTTGAAAAATGGACAAGAGTCGTTAATAATATATTTTCATTGAATGTTTAATTATGAAACATGAATAATTGAATACTTGCAAACACGAAAGTGGTCTTCAGATAATGGAAGTAGACATCATTGTCTAGAGCAGCGTTTTCTAACCTTTTAAAAGTCACGGCACCCTTTAAAAAATAAAAAGTTTTGCGTCACTCCGATCCCAAATTCCTCACAGAATATTCATTTTTATTTACTCTGGCACTCGTCAAGTGCTATGTACACACATATTTTTACAGGCACATTTTTTTTAAGAAATTACATTTTTAATATGATAAACATTTCATTATGTAATCAACAAACTAAGATAACATATTTTAAGAAATGTATGCCGGCACCTAGCTGCCGAAAATATATGAATACAACAATAACATATTCTGTCACATCGATACACAAAATATATGAGGATGTATTCGGGAATCTCGTTCCCCAGATTTATCAAGTTTATAAATGTTGCGAGCGAGTGAAGCGAAAATAGTGAGCGTGGTAAAAATGTAATTTCGATACAAAGATAATATATTCGGGAATCTCCTGTCAAATACCAAAATATACGGGCAACTCTTTGCCCAAATATTGAGGTATTCAGACACTTCGCTGCCTGAAATCATCCTGTTTCTAAATGTTGCGAGAGAGCGAGGAAGAAAATCACTTCAATATCTTTAAAATGCTATTTCCTCATGAAATCACACACTCTAGCAGTTTCTGATATTTGGTTTCATGAAATCGACGTTATTCCAAAATAATTTTTTGATATAACTAAATTTCTCTCGCGGCACCCCGATTGAAAAACGCTCGTCTAGACAGTGACGTTCATATCTATACATTCAAACCAATTTTAAGAGACTTCTTGGGAGAGTGTCACTCTTCAATGCACTCAAAATCCATTTAAAGTGTTATTCTCTTTGTTGTACAATAACTGTTATTATCTTAATTTCCTGGACCCCAGGGAAGAACAGTTTTGTTATACTAACAAAGCAGAATGGGTTATCCAGCGATTCACTATACCATTGATTTTACTATGTACATGCTTTTCTTTGTATTTTTTTTCAATATGGAAAATAAATACCAATACCAATACCAATACCAAATGGCCTCACTTTATAATCAATCAGAAAATAAATCATAAATAATGGTGTGTGGTAGGGTGTGAGTGGATGTCAGAGAGATGGGGGAGAAGAAGATAGGAGAGAGGAGGAGAGAGAGAGAGAGAGAGTGAGAGAGCAGGAGAGAGAGAGAGAGAGAGGGAGAGAGAGGGGGAGAAGGGGAGGCGAAGGGTGAGAAAAAGAGAGAAAAAATGTGTATGGGGGTGGTAGGCGTCTGTAGGAGTGAGGAAAGAGAGAGAGAGAGGGGAGGGAGGCGAAGGGTGAGAAGAGAGAGAGAGAAAAGAATGTGTATATGGGTGCGGTAGGCGTCTGTATGAGTAAGGAGAGAGAGAGAGAGCGAGAAGGC
Source organism: Mesocentrotus franciscanus (assembly GCA_037976565.1). Classification (NCBI taxonomy): domain Eukaryota; kingdom Metazoa; phylum Echinodermata; class Echinoidea; order Camarodonta; family Strongylocentrotidae; genus Mesocentrotus; species Mesocentrotus franciscanus. The sequence goes on along the minus strand of CP137666.1, from coordinate 11,395,440 downwards.
GAAGGGGAGAAATAGAGAGAGAGGGAGAGAGGGAGAGGGAGTGAGAGAGAGAGAGAAAAAAAAAGAATGTGTATGAGGGGGTGGTAGGCGTCTATACAAGTGAGGAAAGAGAGAGAGAGAGAGGGTTGGGGAGAAGAGAGGGAAACTGAATATGAAAAAGAGGGGAAATGTGATAGGGAGTCAGAAAGAAAGAGAAAGCGAAATATGGGATGACAGTAACATTTCAGAGAAAGTAAACATTTGAGAGAGACACCAAGGGAGAGGACATGGGTAAAGGAGGAGACACAGAGGTGTCGATACGAGAGGAAAGGGGGTAAACACACATGAAATCAGACAGAATGCCACATGGGAAATTCAGCATAGTGCACTAAGAATTCAATTTGGAGAAAAACATGCATTTTACAGCAAATTGGAAAGTCAGAGTCGACTACATGTACCTCAATCTAAATTCAATTTTGAAGTGATCCATTCGGACAAATCAATGTATCACACACCCGGGCATTCATCCAAAAAAATCCTTTCATCTTATTTGTAGAAAAACAGACATTACGAAGCTATATACCTTGCCTAAGGGCACACATGACAACACAGTCGCCGTTCTTCGATATGAACTTCAGTGTTTTGACACCTTTCAGACGCTGCAAATAAAATATTAGCATAGCTCTGTAGGGCATGCATGGAACAATGTTATTCATTTTTGTAAATAAACGTCCTTGCTACATCATGTAATATGATCCGAAATTACATCAGGCCCACAGGGGAGAGAGAGAAAGAAATGTTGGGTGAACGTCATGTTTTTTTCAAAATATATTACTCTAACTCAGCACCATTTCACAGTTCATTAACCCTGGAGCCAAACAATTTTACGAAAATGCATTACAACTATTACAATTCCAATGCCTATTCTGAACTTTGAGACGAAAAACAAGCCTTTTTTTAGTCAAAGCATATTACATAATTATGATAATCAGTGAGTCGAAAACCAACTTCAGTCATGAGAGATTTAAAAGGTTTAAAAACATGAAGCTTACAATATCATTTTGACAAACATGCATGTACATCAAATGCACATTAAACAGGAACATAATAACAGGCAGTCTTAACACTCTGAAAATGATGTCCATACCCATAAAGGATAGAGACAGTGAACTGATGGTGAAGAGTCTACTGAATGGATATGAATATCATTTTCCTTTTTTCTTCAAAAAATGTATCAACTCTGCATATCACAATTCACTCTCTTCACTAGCCCGTGAAAAAATAAAACACATTAAAATACATGTGTCCGTCCACATCCCATAAATAAAACACATGTAGCTCATTCAAATTCATAGAATGCTTTAATCAATCACTCATAATAATTATTACTTCACAATTTCAAGGCTACAATATGAAAAATAATATACTTTATTTGAAACATAGGCCTAGAGCCTAATGCCCAACACTTTGATTTTTGTGTCACTAGATTCTACCAGTTATTCGACTTTCTCTCTAAAAGGCCTGATTTCATCAGACCGAAGTTGCAAAATAATCCGCAATTTTAACTAGCCCGATCTCAAATTAGCCAGCTAATTTGCGTCATCATCAGCCCGCAGTTGCAATTTGCGGGCTATTTGGTCGAGAAAATATCCCGAGAAATTTTGGTCTTGTTTCCAAAATAGCCCGCTATTTGCGAAATAGCGGGCTAATTTGCGCCCGTCCGAGCTAGTTTGTGATGAGCGTATCGGTCTGGTCTTTTGAAGAAGACGCAATTTCGAGCTTCGGGTTATTTTGCAACTTCGGTCTGATGAGGACAGGCCTTCTCTCTGTATTAGGCTTTAATTACATAACTTCTATGAATATGCTATTGTTTCATATCAAACTACATGTATATTATGTATTGAATAATAATTACAATACTAAAATTACACTATGTGATGTAATACACAAGTTATAATTTCTTTAATGTGTAAAGCATGTCAAAGTTTTTAAAATGGACTTTGAACAAATTTACTGATTTATAAAAACATGTTATAAGAGAAAATATATGAATCAGAAACAAATATCCGACAAGGAAGCAAGGCACAAATGTCTACTTTGATTTCTCTTTGGCTCTTGGCTTTCTGTATTTGGAAGCTATCACATCATATTATATCACAACCTTTCTCCAATAACATAGATACATACTCCATTACTGCAAATCCAGTGTACATCATACATCATATGATAAAAATAAACATCCCATTTCCTGCCTGGAGATCATCAAAATGGGTTTCTTCCAATACTGCATCATGAACGAAATGTGAGCTCTCTACATCCTATAAAACAGTCTCAAGCATATGAATACAGCTTTGTTTTCCAATCATTGATTTATATTCCTAAACAATGTAGTATGACTGCATTTGAATTCACAGATTCCAAATTTTGTCCACGTCGACAATAAATATGTGCTAAATCCGGAATTTGAGTTCCTGAAGTAATGAGTTGTGAGCTTTTGAAAATCATATGCTGAGAGCTGGAAGGGTGTTAAACCTGTGTTAAAGTATAGGAGTCAACGACCTACTGGCTCTCAACAGAGGATGAAAACAGATATTATAAGTGCATTTAAAGAATATTTAAAGAATTAGGCTATTGCCAACTTGCAGTCACATACATGTACCCCGTTTGCCTTTTTTTCTTCAATTACAATATCAAGACAACCTTAATTCCACTTTCTGTAAATTCTATTGGAATACAAGCATGCACCGTTTAATTTTCTTATAAAATGCCATTTCTCGATGTTACCTCAATAACTCAATTTCTAAAGCTTTACTGCGAGAGATAAAGGAAATGTGCTCCTCATGTTATCTGGCAAACAACTAATCCATGATATTAAGTAATTCAAATCAATCATATCAATCAGATTCAATCACATAGAAACAGTACCTATACAAAAACTACTTTACCCTGTCAAGCTTTTCTACAAGTTTCAATCTGTTTTATTTCTCTCGTTGAGCTGACATGAATCACATTTGAAAGATAGGAGAGTGCAAAAATATAACTACATGTATGTGATACATAAAACAAAAAGGAAACTATTTTTTAGTTAAAAAATGATTAATGTGCATTGTGCAGTCAACTAAAATTAGGTTCTTAACCAAAAAAAAAAAGAGTACCAAAATTTGAAACACAGCCTGTATCGTTCCATAACCTAGAAAACAAAATGGTCTGTTCATGATGAAACTAAAAATTGTTTGCATCTGGCAAGAATAGAAATTATAGACTTAATTATAAGGTTTCAAGAACAAGTAAAGAAGTAATGATTACAGCTCTTAATGTAGTCATACTATGTTTTACTGCATTCATCATAAAGGCCCTGCCTTATAAACAGTTGCGATTAATCACAGCTTATTGGCAATTGATATCAATCACAACTATGTACATAAGATATACCAGGGGAGGAGAGTGTACACTTGCGATTGATTGGAGGACTAGGAATTGATTCGGATCAATCTCAACTCTTTATAAGATGAGGCACAGTATATCACAAAATCAACACTTACTCCCATGTAATCTATTTTTAAAATCTTTTTTGAAAAAAAGAAAAGAAAAGAAATATTTATTCTTTATCAGGGAAATGTTGAATCCACAAATTTTCAAGTTGCGTCTCCAGCTATCCAATAATATACAGGGAATATGATTAAAGTTATTTCATGACATCACATCCATACTGCAAAAATATATCTGTGGGAGAAGATATATACTACACAAAGGCTTCATTTTACATACACACACATATCATTTTATTGCAGGTGAACGATTATTATGATGAGTTCAGTGACAAAGACACTAATGAATTATCTATTCTTAAAATCAGTATCACGAATCATACAAATACATGTATAAGGATGGAATACATAACAGATCCATGAAGATAATACAAATACTTGAAAAAGTGCATACATACTATTCTCTCAAATACCCTGCAATGAAAAAAAATCAGCCAAAATTCCCAAATCTAGGGAAGGATTATTTTTCTATTATTTTTTGTTTTTCATTAATTTGTTTCTATTCATTTTTTTTTTAGCAGGAAATCCTTAAATATAAGACATTTATGTACAAGTCATCAAGCTTAAGATGCTTAATTGATTATGGTGTTCTAAACCTCTTCCAAACATGACATGGTAAACCAACTCTTTAAAAGTTGGCGACAAAGTAAAATGACATTAAGGTAGTGCACTTCCCATTTTTGTATCTTCCATCCAAGTCACACTACCAACCAAGACCAAACCAATTCCAAACAAGATTCTTGGCCATTTAGGGGGTAATTAAGTTTGGTCCATTGTGGATCAGGTATCAGTCTCGTCTGTGCTGACTGGCTCATATAACACAGAGATAAGTACAGAAGCATGGTTAGGAGACTTCCATGTGCATACAGCTACTTTTTTTCATCTCCATCTGCCTTTTATATATATCTACACAATTGTACCTATTGCATTGAGGCAAGTTTTTTTATTAATCCAACACATGTGAACAATGCTAACAGAAATGATCCAAGGGATAGTTTGGCCAAGGAACAAAGTTTTCCGCATTAAAGCATTTGGTGAGTTGGCTAAATGAAAATTACATCTAAAAGAGCAGAATTAACTGTTACTGCATCAAGCATTTCCTGGAGTCTGCTTCTGTTTTAGATTAAAAATTATTTCTGCAAACTCCTCTCTGCAATGTCTTTTATGAATATTTTGTTTTTCTTTCTATAAATCATTAAGAATATGAAATCAATACCATCCAACCATTCCAATTCCTATCTATACCTATGTTAGTTTTTAAAAGAGTTGAATTATACAGAATTAATGGATAAAAAGCTTCCTTTTATTTTGTGCAAATACTTATGACCCAAGAAAAAAAACTGCAATACATATTATAACAAATTATATAATCACAACAGTCAAAGTAATTATGAGAATTAGTTTAGTTTAGAGCATTGATTTCAAAATATAAAAATTACTCACAATATCACCCCACTACACAATAATAATGATGAACACTGTAAATATGAACATGCATGTGCAGAATAGAGACAATTTATCTACAATATGATGAAGAAAATATTTAATGAAGAAATAAATTAAAAAGCAGCATCTCCTGAATCGGCAAATCATACAGCATTGAATAGCTTCTCACTCATTTGTAATGTAACCATTTAGTCACTACATGACAACAACAAAAATCAGTGAAATTTACTACCTATTTGCAATATGTGTACCTGTACACAAAACAATTGCCAGAACTCCCACACATCGGAAACCAGCTAAATGAATGACTCATGCAACCGAACTGTTTCATTTGTCTTTATTCAATCAATTAAATGATGAAATAACTTAAAAAGCAGCATATCTTGAATCGGCAGATCATACAACATTGGATAGCTTCTCACTCGTTTCTAATGTAACCCATCTTAGTCATTAAATTACCAAAAACATTGGTGAAGTTTACTACCTATTTGCAATATGTGTACCTGTACACAAAACAATTGCCAGAACTTCCACACATCATACCAGCTAAATCAATGACTCATACAACCAAACTGTTTCATTTGTCTATATTCAATAAATTCTATCACTACAAAACATTAAATGAACACTATATTTCAGCAATAGTTTCAAATAAATATTTCCTTGTTCATTCAAATTTTAATCCTAGAATTTCCCTTAAAATCAAAAAGAAAAGAAAAAAATATCGGCAAGCCTTGGTCAAAAGTTTGTGCTTTCTTCAACAGGAGATGGCGCTCTTCCATTTTCCTTCTGATCCAACATAGAGTAATTGTTTGCATCATCATTCTTCTCATCCCCGTCAAATGCATTTCCACTCCTTTGGTCAATCTAGATATGAGATAAATGAATAATTAAAAATAATAAATAAAAAGAGTAGGCAAAGTACGTACAAGTTCAGAAAATTAAAAGAAGTATGTATCACTTAAAGCCTGTTTGCACTAGTTTGGCCAGGAGGGATTAGACCTCCCAGCGTGGTCACTGACAGGTGGTTATCTCATCTACTCAGCTCTCAATTAACATAAGAAATAGAGGATCATGGGGGACCAACGGGCACTGCTTAGGCATTGTTTTCTATATAGAGGGAGCAAGTAGCTATAGTGCAGTGGCGCTTGAAATGCTGACCTCTCGTTGACATGCTCTTCATACATAAAGAGTACACACATCATCCTGTCTCACATTCACACTGATTACCTCATCAAAGTTGACTCCACAGTCAAGCTTCCTTCTACAGTTTGCAGGGAAGCAACAGAAGAGCTTCCTTGAGATGGGACAGATTAACCTAGGATCCAACTCACTTGGTCTGGTTGCACCTGATTGAACAAGAGAATTATCAAAGATAACAGATTGAAGGCTCTGGTTGGTACATATATATCTATCTCATGGCGTGAATTGTGCACTGGGTTTTCACAGAATAACCATAAAAGGCAGTTTTTAATAGTGACAGTGAAATCAGTGACCCCTTTCCTCAAACAATTCACTATTGAGCACAAATGAAATTTAGTGTAGCTACATGGAGTTAAGCAGTATTGACTTTTCAACATTTTCAGGCTAAAATATGAAGGAGATATACGGTTGTGTACTTTACATTTCAGCATGGTAAACAGTGAGTAAGAATACAAAATCATCTGAATGATCCTCACTATCTGCATATTTTGTTAATCAAGCTCCCCTACATGTATATCATATAGAACAATTCTCCTAAAAGTAAGCTGATTCCAATTTGATGTAAAAGTATTTGGCGCTAATTCAGAATCATATCCCTACTTTGATCTGTAACTCGGCGTGGAGATACTCTACTAAAACATACCCAAAATGAAGTAAATCTTTATCAATTGTTCAAATAATGGCCATTATTTAGGAGTCCTTATGTTTCTTACCTGTTTTGTGTCAATTTTCTTATCTTTTTTGGAGTGTTTTTCCTAAAAAAGAAGACTTATAATATACACTTTCTCACAGGATTCACAGCAAACTACAATTGCATACCGTACCGACGGTGGGGTGTGGGCGTGCGCGTGAAGTTAGCGACTGTAATCTCAGATCCTCATTAAATTAATCTAGGCAATTCATCACAGTCGCTAACTTCACGCACGCGCGCCCGCCTGCACCCCACCGCCGGTACAGTATGCAATTGTATTGTGCAGCAGTTTGCCGAGAAAGTGTATATTATAAGTCTTTGTTTTTAGGAAAATACTCCAAAAAAGATTAGAAAATTGACACGAAACAGGTAAGAAACATAACGACTTTTAAATCATGGCCATTATTTGAACAATTGATGAAGATTTACTTCATTTTGGGTATGTTTTAGTAGGGTATCTCCACGCTGAGTTACGGGTCAAAGTAGGGATATGAATCTGAATTAGCACCAAGTATTTTGTACATGTGGCCTACCCCTTCCCCAAAAAAACACCCAAAACAAACAAACAAATAAAACAAAACAAATAAAAACATGTAAACTTTGATAAGTAGAATTTGTATTACAAGCATTGCATTTCTGTTTATTGCAGTTTTTCAGAATTTAAACATATAAACATTAAGGACATATATCTACAAACAATTTGTATTGCTTTGTGCTTTGTGATGTTAAATACCATTGATTATTTCACAAAATGCAGATTAATTTTCTAGATATCCCATATTCACTCTCCACTTTTTTCTGAAGCAACTGCTAATCATAGGTAGAGGTGTACTTAAACCCCATATAATCTGATTAGATCCAGATACCATATACAGCAGTTTCTCACTCCTGTGGTAGCTTACCTGTGAGGAAGCTGGTTAGCAGACCAACAAACAGCACCACTGCCATAGCAGTGAAGCTATACCATAGATAGGATATACTGTAGAACTTGGCTATCCGTGGGCTAACATTCCAGATAAAGACAAAGAAAGAACATAGAATACTTGAGATCAATTAAAACAAAGAGTGCACTGTATTTTAAACTCAGTACATATTTGTTTGAATATAATTTGAGTATCATAATCAAATAATGACTTTAGAAATACGAGCTTGTAATCATTGAATTGTCACAATTCTAAACTTCAAATTTTCAGATCATTTAGCAACTCTCCTTTCAGTACAGAGAAACAAATCAGTTTACACCTTTTTTCTCCAATCAATCTGTGGTCTAATATTGTTCTTCAATAACACTTCCACAACAACTTAGCCTAATTCCCTTCAATAGCACTGTGATTACATACACTAAAAGTACTTAAATCAATAAAAATATAGTTAATTAACCCTTCATGTGCCATGAATGTCTGAGTGGCATATTCACTGGTGTGAAAATAGTGTCAATCGGCACACACAATAATCACCAGTTATCACAAGGATTTGCACCGTCTATTACAACGGAATGGCATAACTCATTTAGGTCTTAATTGGCTACTAGACAAAACCTTTGGCACCTGTATGCGGTAGTTTTACACTGGATTACAAAAAAAATCTACTGGTTAATCTAGAAATAAAATGGCTCACAAATTTCATTTGAGTGGCTCACAAATTTCATTTGAGTGGCACACAGGAAGTTAAAGGCTTCCATGATTGCTTAAAACAAAGAAAGTGAAAGAATTTAGAAGAATCAAAAAGAAATGAAAATATGCTTACTATGGTTCTGTGAGTATCATATCAGGAAGTGAGGTAACATTGGCCAATAGATATGAAGGAATGTCTGTTGTTATGTCTGTTATGTTGGGTAGAAAGCATCCGTCAATAGATGTAGAAAGCTTGTCGGCCATTTGAGGATAGATGTAGGCTCCAATCCCAATCCAGAAAGAGAAGGCAAAGCCAGTCAAACCACCAACAATAGCACCCTGGAAAGGAGGAATAATACAAACATAGATTATAGGGGAGCAGTCACCAAATTGTACAAATTTTGCAAATCATTAGAAGACATAAACTTGGCCATGAAACTATAGAAAATATGCAAATACAGTCAAACCTGTCTATAGCCACCGCCCAAGGAAACACAAAAAGTGGTCTTTGTAGACAGGTGGCCTTTGTAGACAGGTTCCTTTAGTACATGTTTCAATGAGAAACCATTTTCAAGGGAGACAAAAAATGTGGTCTTTGTAGACAGGTGGTCACTAAAGCAGGTTTGAGTGTAGTTAAGGATTGAAGAGCCAAAGAAGGGAAATGACTTCCTATTTCATATTTACATCTACTTGGAGTTAACTTTGACATGCATGTGTGGGCATATCAGTCCAAAATGTGTTTTTTCCCTGTTTGAAATCATGTGCAGTATGCTTTTGATTTACAGAATAAGATCACTGAAAAGAACTGCATGATCTGAATTTACTAAAATACTACTTACTATTACAATCACTAATTAACAAACAATAATGACTAATCATAATCAAGAGAGTGATTGGAAATAAATAACTTTCTTTCTCCATAAACAGACTCTACTTTGTTCCAGTGCATCAAGGTATGAAGTACCGGTACATGAAATTGGTCTTGTAAATGTTAAAACTAAAGGCTTGTTCAGATAAATGGCGAGCCAAACTGCCACAAAAAAGCTGCTGCGTTTTTTAAACATACATGTGTAAATGAATGGTAACTGCGCACAACAAAGGACTTGCGCGTATTCACTGAGGTCTGAGCTTTAAAGACACATTAAAGTGGAGTCTCATGGGGAATTTGACACTGTTCGAGTGTTTACCCAATAAGAGGTGTTGTCAATCAATAGGATTAGCCTTCAGTTTTATGACCAACAAGCTTAATGTAATGCTCTGACTTTTCCCCGTATGGTAAAGTCCTTATCTGACATTTGCACAACCTGAAGACTCTCCGAGAGACAAGGGGGTATTTGTTGAGTGGACTATGAGTTTGCTGTGTGCAGACTTGTACACCCATTAATGGTATTTCCACCAAGTCTGGTGTCAGCGAATTATGACCTTCTGCACATGGAAACAGCCACCCACCCACTCTAAAAGTCAAGATCATAATTATGTTGTTCATACTCACTTTATTGTTTGACCAGGGGAAGACAATGCCCAGTGTAAACATGCCTAGCAATGGTCCTCCTATCATGCCCATCAAACCAATAGCGACAGTGAGGAGAGGGCCCAGCTTGGATGCCACAAAGGCCATCCCAATGGCTAAGAGTCCATATAGGATTGCTGGAAAACAAAAACAAGAAGCATGGATCGTCTTGTACATTGTTTGTATGATTATTTCCATAGCATATTTCTCTTTGATGTGGATATATAAATGAATTGGCTCATATAATATACAAGCCAAAGTACAACAATTGGAGTGGTAGTGTATGAGTAAACAAGTAAAATGTCATACCACATCTAAGTCACTCATTGAGTGAGAAGATGTCTTTTGTTCCCTGTCTAACAATGACCTGCTACAAAATGCTAGACTACAAAATTGGAGAGAGAGAGAGGGAGAGAGAGAGAGAGAGAGAGAGAGTTCTGATGAATTGAAACTTCTAGTAATCAGGGGTGAGATAATAAGAAAAACTGGTAGATATGATTTCCCCTACTGGAAGTTCCATAAGATGTTAGTATCTGAACCTACCAAGGACCTTGGATATTGTGGTTCTCTTCGCATCTGACAGATCTTTCTTGATTGGTCTGATGATATCTTCAACTGTCACAGCAGCCAATGAGTTGAGACCAGATGAAACGGTGCTAGAATGGGAAGAAAAAAAATATTTTCATTAATTATCGAAATTGATACAGCAATTTTGCCCACATTTTTTTGCATAGGACTAGATGTATATCAAATTATAAAACTGTATTATATAAAAGTTAACAATGACCTTTAATCTCACGAACCCCAATGCAAAACACAATAACCCTACTGCCGACCTTCACAATTTGCACTTATTTGGCTAATATCTAGAACCTTTTCTATGTTACTTCAGTTACTTAGTTTTAGTCTGCAAATTTGAAATTCCTAGACAACTTGAAGGAACTCTCCTAAGAGTGATTCTATGCAATGTGTCCCGCACGACATATGTCTATTTCAGCATTCATCCAACAGTGAAGAATCTATTGATCTGACCACTGAATACTGGTGCGTCCTGGTATATCCGTACCATTAGTCATAGTCATATCAAGATATCTTTTATTCATGAATGAAATATATGGACAAATGTCATATGCTGTATGGGACACAGAGCAGGTTACAGTCCAGGTAAACAACAAATAGTCTATGTGATGGAACTATTTACCTGCGATTAATCAGCACCACCAATAGCTGTTTGACAAAACCTACAAAAGATGTTTCCATATGAGGAGATTTCAGATTGCTTTAAAACAAATTGTTTCCCAAAATATTACAACTACTAACCTGAGAGTTCCACTGAAGATGGCTGCAATGAAAAGACCTGGTAATCCATGGAGAAAGCCTAGCTGAGTCACAACATAGTAGGGAAGGAGCTGCAAATTGAATGTGGATAAGGGTGATTTGACTGATTTCCATTATAGAAAGAAAAAGTTTGTTTTGTGTTTATGAATAAAGGTTTACTGTAGCTGAATTTTTTTTTGGATCCCATATAGTGCTGATTTACTGTTGATGACAAGATATTATACAAATATTAATGTGTTCCATATAACAAAATATATGAACCGACTTATTCACTGAGGCCACAGTGATTGTATTACATTATACGGTCACTTCTGTACTTTGAAGACCACTTTTGCACATTGAAGAAAACTCTCAGCTGGAGGGCTCAAGATTACATCAGTCTGGTGTTATAACTACCTCCAATTGTTTATTTAGCAAGATCAGTAATTTCACAAGACATTAAAATCTCTTCTTTTCCTATCATTCTTCCCATGCTATTACTGAGTACTTCCACAACCCATTTATATGAGACTTAATGACCCTGAAGTAATAAATGTTAGTAGCCATTAACAAGTCTAAAGAGGAAATTGTACGATCATTACGTTTAATAGCATCTATGTTAAATCTAAGTAGGAATTACTGAAAATAGTGGATGCAACAATAAAATGTGGAACAAACAGATGGTAGCATTAGAAGATTGTATTCAAATTCTTACTATGTGACTTCTGGAGTTCCAGACTTAATCTGATATTATAAAGAAGAAAATTCCAGAAAAGTCAAGTAATGTGATTGGGAATGTTCTAGTTGTACTTCACACAATATCAATATAAACATCAACAATATGGCTGTTTATAATAGATTTTGGTACATGGAAAGATGACTAATGGAATGTAACATCTTTCTTTTCAACAGAAATAGAGGTCCCGACTGGATTACAACAAAGGCAAATGAAAACCTTGTGGAAATTTGCCTAAACATATTCTTCCTAATTCTCTTTCGATCTCAATCATGGAATTACCTGATCACCATTTGTAATGTAGCCAGCTTTGATTGGGTCACAATCAGCAAACACTGCAAACATCACAAGACCGCACATGAGACACAGAGAAACAAATATAAACAGCATTGGGCAATTCAGGTAGATGGACCTGTAAATTGAAAGATAGTTTGATGAACAAATGTCATATTTCTGATGAATTTACACATAAATTTCAAACAGGGCCTTGGTCCAAGTCTCAATCAAAGTGGGAATAATGCAATTATCAGAAATAACAAATGTAATGTACTGCAGAAATTTGCATAATCAGTACACATTATCTCTGACAAAATAAAAATAATAACTCCATATGTTGCTGTTTCTAGCCAATGAGCACACATTCACATTATTTAGGCATCAACTATGACTTTGTAGCACCTAAAACAAAATAACAATGAATAAGAAATTGATACTGACAGTTTAATAGCTCTAGAAAAACCTGACGAAAGTATAACCCCTATCTCCTGAAAATTAACTTTCTTATCTTACAGTACAAGCAAAGATAAAGGGACTGCTTATGAGTCATTATATCTTGTAAAATTCAAGTAAATCATGAATGAAAAATTAAAACATCAAGTTCATATTGATCTGTTAAACATAAAAAATATTCAGTGATGAACATGGAAAACTATTTGTTTTTGAAATATGTATATCATCAATCTATATTTGGCTATTCGAGGTATTCCAAAGTTTGCTCATAGATATAAACAAATTCATTCATCAATCTGATTTCAGCTAGTATTTCTAATCAAATACACCATTGGGTGGCTCAGGAAAAAAAAACTTGTTTTCTTGTAAGGTTTCAATCTGTTGCAAAACAAAGTCAACTCCCATAATTATATCAGTACGCATTCATAATCTCCTTTCTGCATACCATTTGGCCGCTCTGAGGGTGGGGCAGCTCAGGTAGCGCTGAACAGAAGCCTGGTTACAACCAAAGGTAGCAAGCCAGTTGAACGTAGCACCAAATACCAGAGACCATACAGTGTGACGTATGGTAGGGTTCACCGAATACTGCCAGATATTAAGGGAGGGGGAGGGGGAGAAAGAGAGAGAGGGAGGGAGGGAAGGAGAGAGAGAGAGAGAGAGAGAGAGAGAGAGAGAGAGATACATGTGTTAACTAACATTCAATAATTCAAGAAAAACTTTGGTAATAATAACTAATAAAAATGGAAGTCATCTCTCCTGTTAACATCAAAAACATTTGCTACGTGTATTTTTATTTAAAAAAGGAAGTTTATTTATTTCAAAATAAAAGTTGTTTACTATGAAAAATAAAAGTGAAAATGGGATTGTTTTACAAATTTCAGATACTGTAAAACATGGACCAGCTGACCACAAAATAAACATTGGCCTTTTCTCTGACTACCACATAAAATCAGTTTCTAGACCGAGTAGCTCGGGAAAGATATAGCTTACATTATCAGATGTCATTGTATCAGTGAAAAATAATTATATCTCAACGAGAAAAAAAAAAAATCAATACTATTTCATATTATTTTCCTCTATTTTTTTGTTTCTTCAAAGAAAAAAGAAGAAAAACTTTCAGGTTAAGAAAGTGGACTTACTCATCAAAGACCACTCTACCGCCCTCATCGTTGATGCGCCAGACATTACCAAAGCCATTCATCTTGACTGAACCATGGATAATTACAGCTATGAGACAGGACACCATAATAAGGGTCTGAAAGACATCTGTCCAGATCACTGCTTTCATCCCACCCTAAGAGAAAAATTATGAATTCAGAAATCTCTAAATAGTAACATTACTTGGCAACACACACAAAAATGGCCAACATCAAGTGACAGGAGTAATAGTTCATTTTATCACTTATTACATGTACATTAAAGAAAAAACAATTTCCTGCCATTCTCTGCATTATTAGACCACATTCCAACAAAATGCAACAATGACAACTACAAACAGTTGGCCTTCACATGAATTTCTCTCAAACAATAGATTTGGAATCCTAACCCATTGATATACCTGTAAGAACCCAGATTTATTTCTCTGTACATTACCTTACAGAGAAGTCAGTGGAGAGGAGTATATGTATGGGTGTACATGTACATGGTTGTGAAAAAAAGAGGATTCTACACATTAACCATAAATTCTACACAATTGTAGGCCTAGATAAGCTCTTTCTTCTCCCTTCCCTTCCCTTCCCTTGATACTATTATGATTCCCCGACATGACAAGGGTCTGATATTGCACAGAGCTATATATGTACTTACCAATGCAGTATAGAATGCACACACCAGGCCAACAGTGAGAACAGACCCCCACAGGGTAAAGCCAGTCACTGAAAAAAAAATACATAGAGCTACTAGTACCTTACAGGCTTACACACAAGAGTCAATGACAACAGATATTCAAAGGCATTAATTAGACAATCTGTGTGAACATGATTATCAATAGAGTTAACAATCATGTTTAAATTCCCCAAAACAACTGTAGACATGTAACACGTCTGTCATTCAGTATTTTAAACATGTGAAAACAACCAATGAGATTACATACCTGCATTTACAGCCAGGGCAGGGGCATAAAGCACAATAGACATGTACATCACCTGACAATAGAAAATTTATATCAATAAATATATGTGTATCAATCTACAATGCTATTTACATGTAAATCAATTGTTTGGTTCTTTTTTTAATTCACCAAAAACATGTTGAATGTTACATGTTACAGAAAGAATATATTATTCTGTATTGCTATTTGGCCAAAGTATATATTTAATGCTTTTAAACGTATGAACTTAATACAAACACCAAATAGGGATTCAACACAAATAATCTCAATATAGAGGCGTTTAAAAGCTCATGTCATTCTAGAAAGAAATCTTCAGAAGTATATTTCAAAAAGGGACAAAGCTGATGATGCCTAGAGCCATAACAATGATAATATATTTTTCTAATACACATAATTGGAAATCACAATCGGATCTGCATCATACATGTAATGCTGGTAAAGTGAGATATTGCAAGTATATAGACCTGAACTTCTGCAATACTTCTTCTTCTTCTTCCCTACCACCGTCGTGTGTATTCTTGTTCTGATGTAGGTGCTGTGCAGGTGTATATACAGTGTCTCAATAAAAGGTCTACAAGAAACTATGTGCTGCTAAAAAGACATTATACACATATAATGTATTATGATTAAAAACTCACCATGTATATTACAAAACCTGTAGTCCCAATAAGACGGGCTGCAACAGAAAATCGCAACTGAAGATACTGGAAAGAAGGAAAAAAATTGTTTTGATCACTGATTGAAAGTTTGAAACTGAAAAATGGGAGAGACTGAAAACATAGATTTCAAGAAAGTAATGATTGCATTGTTAATTTAGGAAGTGGAAGAGATGCATAAAGAAGAATATGAAAATATAGAAACAATATGAGAAAGAAAGTGAAGAGAGACAGACAGTCATATAGGGAGTCAGGAACAAAGGGGAAAAGTGACACATATATGATCGAGACAGAAAGAGATAAACTGTGGCAGATACACACAGGGAAAGGCAGAGAAAGAAACAGGCAGGTATAAGCATCTAATCAGATGTATAGAGAGACAGAGAAAGAGACGGATACATGTAGATGTAGAGAAATACAGAGAGAGAGAGGGAGGGGAGAGGACGAGGTTTAGGATAAGACAAACAAGGATGGAATCTAATTACTCAGTACGTCACAGTTATTGATCTTGTTAGCAGGTGAAACTATACTGGGCTTTCTTGGATCAATAACCCTTCCTCTGTATACTGTATGCCAGCAGATCTTAACCTGACCTAGACCGAAAGCTTCAGTCTCTGATATCGACGGTTGTTCCGCTGAGATTGCATCTGGCTCCTCTGACCGCCTCTATACATAGACTGAAGTACGGCGTATGGGGTAGTGTGTGGAACGAATGGTTCGGTTCGGCCGGACCGCGATGAATGAGTTATGCAACGAGTTTTTCACTCTTTACGTCTTCATATATCCACTTTGGCTGCAATATTACACTGAATAATATTTAAGATGAAAAGTAACACAGAAATATCTACTTTGACTTACGATAGCTTGCTCATTTAGATCTATATTAATGATTAATCCGAGAAAGTCTTGTAGTCAACAAGATTTGTTGTCAGCCATCTTGGTTTGAGTTGATGAATATTCATTTTTTCTTTTCGAACGTCCAATAGCTACGTATGAGTCAGCCCGGCTTGAGCCGGTGATGTTTGAATATTCATAAGCCCAATATCAAGCACGTGCTCTGATTGGCCATTGGGCTTGTTTTGGTCGGTTGACCCCGAAATACATGTATATCGGGCGGGTCATGTCATAGATTACCAGTTCGAATGCATAAACGTACCGTTTCCTTGGTTCTGAGATAAAAATTGGATAACTCATATGGGCCATTCCATGGTAACTCGCGTTACACCTAATGGGTACATTGACACGATAATGTGCCTATATCTTTAGAACTGCTAGGATCTACAAGATACTTTTTTCAAACATGGACAGGGTAGATATAGAACAACTGAATGAAACAAAAAAGAAAATTGAAGAACAAACATTTTTAGATTCTTGGATTATTGAATTTCGGTAACTCGCGTTACAAAAAAAGGACATGGTCAATTCTATGAGACCCTCTTTGGCAAAGTCTCCTCATACTAGACAATCTTGACAAAATCTTTCCTACTTTAATTTGATAGTAGGTTGTGACTTTAATACTAGTATAAGATCACAATATTAAAGATAAGAAACAATGGACTAGTAAAATGCAGGAAGCAAATATGTCGGTAACTCTACGGTAACTCGCTACATTTTGTCCGAGGCCATTTTCACCCCTATGTAATAGATTAAATATCACAGGACCCCTTAGAATATGGAAATATATTCATCTTTTTCCATTTAGCGAAATTTTCAGGAAAAAATATTACAAGAATCCTGTGTAATCTGCAATAAATTGGTTTTTTTTCATCTACAGTCCCATGTACGTTTTTGATGATGGTTTGAGATCTTAGAAATCAACAAAATGAAAAATAAATTGTATTGAATTTGAAAGGCCCTAATGTTTTATGAACATCCATGGCATAAGGTTAGTGATAAATCAAAGAATTAACATAAGAGGTACATTTCTTTTTTTGATGTCATGTCCTTCTTCTCATGGAATGGCCCATATACGTAAGTCTGTAAATTTCGCATTTAGAAATAAGTCATAAAAAAATTGATAACTGTACATAGGAGAAAAATAGACATAGTATTTTTGTATCTGATTTATAAATCAGAAAATTAGATCTAAATAAAGAAAATCGTGGGAGAAAGTTTTTGACCTAAAAGCAGGCCAAAATCGGCTCAATCTCTCCCCCCGGTGCGAGCCGTATGGGGTACCGTCTGTGTATGGGGAATGTCAACAAATGTCAGTTTTATTAAAGAATGACCCATATCAGACGGTTATTTCTGTCTAAACCTGACCATAACCTACCCCTCAAAACCAACATAAATAGATTCATAACTTCTTTAATAATTCATTAATATTTCAAGTGAACAAAACACTCCATATTAAATATTCTAGTAATCTGGCACTGATTTCCTGTTTTGAAGACATTTCTTTTAAATTCCTTTCGCATAAGGAGGTCTACCCCGGCCCCGTATACCGGTAGTAGTATTGCTTCAGAAATAGTCATATTATCACACAGAACTGATTTCTGGCAACCCTTTTGTAAATCGAGTTAATAAAAGAATTTGCTGTCCTTATAATTCCTTAATACTATTTGCTTTTTGATAAGAACCAAATAGCCTATTCATAGGTGCAGTTGATAACAGTGTTGACTTACACAAACTTACACAACTTACAAAACCGATTATACAACTTCACAAGTATAATTTGAAAAGAGCTGTCTCATCAATCTCGAGCTATGTTCTCAGTCTTTCATTGGACAAGGTATTTAGGTATACTGTATTTAGCAATGCCCTGAATAATAAGCATACGTGTAGAGTATGAAAGGTTTTCTAAGCACTGCACTGCACTACCTACTTGCCTTCAGTTTTGGGGCTACAGTGAAAAATTCATTCAACGTGTTGGAGACATTGAAATAAAACATATAAAACTGTACGACTTTTTAAGTATAAAAATTGTAGTCTTAATTCTCTCTCCCGATGCCCTAAAAATTCTTCTTAACCCTTCTTTTTTCTTATTATTTTAGCCCATGACGTAAGCGAGCATTTATGGAACAAAGAGGGGCAAATTCTCATTTGCCTCCTTTATAGTTATATACCAATCATTTTAACTGGTTCTATAAAATCTTATTTCTAACTCGTATCTGATGCTGAATTACCACACTAGAATATGTTTGAGCAACGATTAACTAGTACCCTTGGCCTTACGTTTAAATTAATGCTTGAAAAAGTTACCTCATAGACACTAGTGAGGCGAAGATTATAAAATGTTGGGATGAATACATTCGCAGTGATGATTGACATGAAGATGTAACTCCCTCCGATATACCAAAACATGGTGCCGTAAACATACACCTCAGAAGGAGTTCCCAGAAGTGCGATAGCAGACATCCAGCTGGCAAGCAGGGAAAATCCTACTGGAACAAATGGCATCTTCCTGTCTGCCACAAAGAATTCTTGAGTGGTCTTTTGTTTCCCACCTGTACATGCATGGTAAATGCCTATGGAAGCCGATATTGCCAGCACCATCACGAACACAACATAGTCAACGACAGAGAGCCTAGCGGTCCCGTCAGGCGGGCCGGTAAGCCCATCTCCCGTTCCACTCTCAGCCGACATCTTTTCTGAATCTTGACTGTAGTCTGTTACTCTGTACGTCTGTAGTGTAAACTCGGGGAGCTTCCGTCAGAAACTTCTTCTAAAATAAAACTGGCATACTTGTTTTTATCTTAATAAACTCTAAGCTAAGGTGGTGTGTTCTGACATGTTCAAGTACGAATGCACGACTATAGCAGCGCGAAGTATGTAGTATCTATCCAATGGCACAGATTATACAAGACATGCGCTACCATACCGGTACGTGTATAACGTAATCATACATACACGTGCGGCTGTAGTTTGTGCGGCGGATCGGATACCAGCAGAAACCGAACATGCGGGGACTCGGGGTGGTGGTGTTGGTGGGTTTTTCTTTAGGGGGGCAGTGGCGGATCCAGGAGGGCCCAGGGGCCCGGGCCCTCCCTAGAAAAAAACATGTAAAAACACCCTTTTGGGAAAAAAAGAAGATGGGCCCCCCTGGCGCTCAAGGGGTGGGTGAATTTTTTTTCTTCAATTTTCAAAGGCAAAAAAAATTGTGCTCACTACCCCACTGAGCGAAAAATCGGCCGGCACGGTTTTCAAATTTTCGCACGGGTGAAGTGGGCCCCCTTTTCGGCCCCTCTCCTTTATCATTTTGGCTGGATCAATACACCACTTTCACTGGGGGTATGCACAGCTAGGTACATACAGGGTGACATAGGGATAATATCAAATGATTGTTCAAATCAATTATTGTTGCTTAATTTTCTCCAAAGGAAATATTTCACCTGTGCCCTAGTTAGAATATTATTGAACACATTTTGTACAACCCAACACTAGGAAATACATTAAGTCCTTTATCAATAATTCAAAAGATGCTTTTTTTAACAGCTTCTCCGTATAAAACAAATGGATGGTGTCTCACAAGGAAAATTTCCCTTGCAACTTCTGCTTAACTAATATAACTTTAATGAATAACTTTATCCTTTACCACATCTTCCTCAAACATTCTCTGACCGTTTCTCTCACTTTTCTGCTCATTATATCACCTTGGGTGGACTTCTCCTTTAACAATATTGATTATCTAAATTGGTATAAAATGGCATTTCAATCGCTGATATTTAATAGTTTAATTGTCATGACTAAGCAAAAGTCAACAGCCTATGGCGAATTTACTCCAAATGAATCATATACTCGAAATTTGCAAATTTTTGTCTTTGAAAATTTGTTTAACTCTCTAAAATAGGCCGTCAATAAGAAAAGCGTGCTTGTAGATTCTCTTTGGGTTGTTATGAATGAAATTACCGAGACATATTAAGCTAGTCAAGTTTGAGTTAAGAGTTAGTATCAATCATGAAGTGTAAAAGCTTTTAAAAATATAATATGAAAGTGATTTTTAGAAATTGATTTCAAGCCAAAATCTATGACACAACACCATCACAAAACTTTTCAAGAAATTAACCTACAGGCAATTTCAGTAGCCTTATGTAATATCTTTTGAAATGAGCAAACATGAAGAGCATAATGATATCATACATGTGAACATTATTTATATAGGCAATTCAAAATGGTATTGAAACTGCCTTTTGAGTTAATTTTCAGAAAGTTTTTCAGATCATGTCACATACAAACACACACACGCACACACACTCACAAAACACCAATAAACCTCCTTATGTAACTCTTCATATTTTTCTTAGCATCATCAGGGCCATTTGCATATATTATTATGGGCAGAATTGTTAAATGTAAATCAAGAGGACACAATTCAAAATGACACACTATTGATCGAACTATGCTGTAAGTCTTCATCATGTTTTATTTTGCTATAAGACCTACAACATTTTAGCATTGATACATATGTATGAAGCCAAATAAACAGCACAGTCTGTCGGCTGGCATAATATGCCAAGAGTAATACTTTCCATTTGATTGTAGAAAATAGCATGATACATTTGCTAAGCAATACACTACACTTACAGTAACTATTCATACAATTTTATCTCTACTTAACTAAATGTCATTGATTGTTAATAATGTTTTGATTTTAGTACAAGTACATCACACGATACATGATTTTCTATTTTGTTTTACTTTATACGAAAAAAATATACAAAGTGCGTCAACTCCTCACTTCAGAAATAAAATGTGCTTCACAAGCAACAGATACAATATCTTCTCCGTTGTTTTCAGTAGTCAAAATCTTTTTTCAATGTGAAGAGAAAGTAACAATCACAAATTTGACTTTTAACAAATCTCTTTTAAAGCCAACAGAGATATTTCTAAATGAGTGGGGGAAAAATGTGCATGGCTCGAATTCCAAAATGAAAAGAAAAAAATCCAATATACCTGTTCCCTCTCCATATTGAAGAAATAAAGGCAGAAATGGGACCGCAACATGAATACAATAAAATGTAGACGGATTGAACAAAAGGCGAAATACTCTACATGTACACTATCCTGAATACTTCTTTTTTTGTATCCATCTGCTCACTTTGTGATGTGATATATAAGTTATAGAAGACTTTTTAACACCTGGGGATGTCTAAAGGCTTGTTTTACCGTTTATACTAAAGCATACTTAGCTACCCAAATATGCAAGTACACATAGCACCTTTGTTGAACACAGCTACTTTTTCATCCCCACTCGTCTTTCATTTAATACAAGCTAAACCGCAGCATATGTGCAGGAGCCTTAAGGAAGCATTATTCAATCGCCAGTAGAAGATTATTTTCTTTTTCTATGATTGGACTGCATTCTTTCCAGTAGATGGAAGGTTAGATTCCAACACTGCGAAGGACAAGCACCGTTCTAAGTGAACCTTACCGGTTTCTATACAAATATTCTGGCACTTTATGATATGGAGTAAATATACCTTTCTGCAATCCACATGACATGACATGGTAGCAAATTATCAGATAAGCTTTACAGAGAAGGATTCCTAATTCATTATCCATATTCATTCAGGGAAATGGATACAAATGAGAATAGAGCACACCCCTCTTAAATCTAGCTTGCAATAGTCATCATGTCATGTTAGCTAAAAAGCTATTTCAATCTTAGCTTCATATCATCAGAGGTCTCTTCTAGGGTTTTTATTACCACACAACTCTGCAAAAAGTGGTTCTGCTCACAGTCTATACAAAACGTCACAAATGGTTCATTAAGTTGAATTTATCTCCATTTAACTAATGTTTCTAAGTCTTTCAACCGATTCTCAATGGAATTTTTCTCCATTACAGTTGAATTTATCTCCATTAAACTTATGTTCCTATGTCTTTCAACAGATTCTCATTAGAATTTTTCATTGTTGAGGGTTTTTACCTGTAAAGGAAACATACAAAATATACCTGACATAGATTCAAAATGAGGTATTCAGATATAGTACATTTTCTGACAAACAAATGCCCTACGATGAATATCTTACACTGGTAACTTTAAATTCAATTTGGGAATTGGCTGTGGCAGCAATATCATTATTATCTCATGATTACATGGAAATATATAAAGGACTAATCTGAATTGCATTTCAAGTCAATTGTATTAAATAAGGTAACAAAGTGCTTTCTTTCTCTAGCTACATGCACATATATAATTGTTCAGATTCCGAGTATAAAGAGGTGAACACGCAACATTACAGAGAAGGTTCTTGTTCTTCTTACCATGTTAGTGTGGAAGAATATCACAAAAGAGATGTTCCTTGTAAAGGATTGTTCTTTGCTCTTAAATGTCCTCATTTTTTGACACATATGACAATAACTGAAAAGTTTGGACCAAACTTTCATAACACATGTGTGTGCAATACATTTCTGTGTGTGATGCATGTGGCTTGCAGCCTGGCCAATGCAACTTCTTAATTTTTTCACGATTTTAAAAAGGGCATAATCAGCATTTTATAAATTAATTTCAGACAGTTGCTTCACAATGTAATTGCATGACCAGAACTCAATTTTATCTTTAAAGTCAATATAGCCAACACAATACCGGTACATAACAAGGCCCATCTATTACAGCTGCAAATTGTGCTTACTTATTACCAACAAAAAGAAGGAAAAAGGGGAGACAAATGTAGATAAGGGGCTAGGCTCATGGAAGTCAAACAATATTCAAAGTCTAAAAAAAATTACAGAAAAATTGGCACAATCACTTTGGAAATAGAACTATGATTCAGTATTTAATAAACACACATGTATATTACTTTCTAAATTATTTCCTAGCGCAAGTACTCCATATTTTTCCAAATATAAAGCTGCAAGGTTAGCGAGATGGTGAAAATTTTCAAAGCTTTTAAGCCTGCTTAATGTTTCAACAAATATATAAATGCTGGACAGAATTCTAATTGATTTTTCTTTGCTTTAGTTTCAGCGTTACATTTAGATAGGCAATGCTATAAAATATTAAAAAGAATAATAACTTTTAAGTTATAATTTCCAACCACCCTTTTTTTAATGTTGTGTTAATCCCCGAAGTGAAATTCAAAACTCTTTTCTAAAAATGAACCCACCGATTCTATAAACCATTCCACTATTCAATTTTGACTGAAATCCAACAATATCACCAGGTTGCATAAATGTTAAATTTCTAATTTTCATCTTTGATTTCAATTGGATATCAAATTTACGCTGTAATATTATCAAACAACAAAAGCTGAACAACTGAAAATATTTGTTGGTAGACTTGACAGAGGTTTGAAGACTGCACCAACATCATCAAAGGCTACATGTTTCATACAATGAATACTGATTTAGGATGAAAATGAATAAACTAATCTTACTCGCCCATGTACAACCTACAAGATCGAAAATGGCCACAAAACACGAAAAATTTGGTCAATCTAAAGGATTATGTACGCCACTCAAACTATTTTTCAATGTGCTTATTCATCAAGTGATTATCATTATTAATAAAGTTTGTCAAAATTATTAGAAATTAAACAACAAAAAATGATGACAATTACTGTTTACAATGATTAAAACAAATTCACAAAAGAACAAATGAAAATTCAAACAAAGAGATTCTACTATCGCCTGAATTTTGCCATCACTGTACATTACGAGTCAACTTTTAGTGCGAGATGTGAATTATGTCACAGTTAATGAAAAATTTGTGTGAGGTCAAAATGATAATGATTTTGGAAAGAACTTCATTGATTTTTGTTTTCACAGATTCACGATACAGTGAAGTGGAACAAATTTGTTAATATAATAGCTCAAATGCTTACTAACTACGTGTATTTAAAGATGATCAATTACAAACACATTCTTTAGACAATTCATTCATATAGGAACAAAAGTCAGCTGATATGTTTAAAAATTAAATCAAGTCATTAAATCCAATGTGATTCAGACACCTACTTTTGTGTGCTTTACATCATTCACAAGTTGAATCATCAACAAATTTGTATTCTCTTCCTTTTTCCAAAATCTTAATGGCTAGGTCATAACACTGACTTTACAATACATATAAAGCAGCATGTACTAGTGTAACTGCCAAGCTTAATGAAGTATTACATGTACATTTTGAGAACAGATCAAGTTTTATCTACCAATTAAACTCAAATGCAAAAATATATCTAATTTGCATCTTCCTGCTCCACAAATCCACCCCCTCATTTTTCCAAAGAGTCAACAGTTGAATGCTGTTTCAATCTCCTTGTAGTACTAATGAAACAACCACATTTGCAAGATTTGAAGCTTGCTAAATCACAAAATATCAAAATATATGTTCACATAACACTTGTGTCATCTTTTCTAAAAGCCTTTACAATTACCATTGTTGGTGGTTTCTCAGTCATTAGTGATTAACATTTTTCATATGTACAGATTTTTATTCATGCATGCATTTTATCACACAAGTGTAGACTAAGTATACTGATTATCTATGTACAATCAAACAAGAACCAACACTGTCCCATGAATGAAAATGACATCGGGATTTGGATGCAAGTTGGACAAGAGCCATCCTTGACTACAGTCATTAATCCTCTGCTCGAGCAGTCAATGTCCTTTTCTTATAGAGTTCGTTATCATGGGAACAGCATTGGCTCGATGTGTCACGTGTCTGTCCTAGCACGGCTACCGACACCACCACCACAACCACCACCAGCACTGCCACTACTCTCTCTAGCATCACCGTCTTGTCGCCGCCCTTCTCTCTGCGGGCGGGGTTGGTGGTGCTCCTGTCTATGACGTGCTTGCGCTCCACCAAGAAGATCCTCCATGATACCGGCTTGGGGTCGTCGTAGTCTTCCAAGATTGGTAGTTCCTCCAGGGGGCTTCACAACAAGAGCAACGATAAATAAGGAGAGGAAAAGAAAAAAAACATAGAGAGAACATATATATCACTTTTTTTTCTTTTCATTGCAAGATAGCAACAACTATGATGTGGGGAATATATATATATTTTTTCTTTTACAGAAAATCAATTCCTTACAACCAAAATAGCTTTGGAAGAGTGTATTTCTAATTGTTTAGTTGTTAACTAAAATATAAATTTTGCCTCCTGTTTTCAAAATCTTTGTTTTGTGGTAATGGTAGTGTATATGTCCAAAATGATCTTGGATGTATGGAATTGATTTCTGTTCTGTAAACCTAAAATTTACATGTATTATGTTTTACAAAAGTGTACAATACCAACAAAGAAACAGAAGGAAATCTATTGTGTGATGCATGGTAATGTAAAGCTTTATATATCATCTGTTTAGAGCCAAAAGGGCATTAACTCTGTGTTAAAGGGATCCGGTAACTTTGTCTCAGATTCTGAAACAAAATTCTGGATTTAGCTCATGATGCAATGATAATCATAAACCTTTAGGTCAGTCAGGAACCCCATGACTTTTACAAGCTGATCGCCTGTCTGATTATCAAGATATTTATGATTGAATTACAAATTTTGAAAACCGTTCGCCTGATGGTTTTCATAACACTATAGTCTATTAGGGAAAACGAGTATGGTAAAACCGGTCAATCAAAGATTTTTACTTTTTGAGGCACTTCTTGATCATTTTGAAGCGCAATTTTTTTAGGGCTTCATTATTACACCATATCACAGACACTAATAACATGTAGGGCCGTGTATCTCAGATTTAACACTGTTAAACGATCCCTTTAAGTACCCTTCTGGCTCCAAACAGACAATATGAACATCAATTATTGACAAAGATTAATGTTATTGACATGAAAACAGACATGACTTCTTGATCAACAACAGGAGACGATACATAGGCCCGAATTCACAAAGGAGGTTTAAATTTAACCCATGGTTCAAATCTTCATTTACATAACCCATGGTCTAAAATTAGCACAAAATAAGCCAGAGACAGTCAGAGGTCAATATTAGACACGTGCTTTGCAAGGTACGCTTATTTTGCGCTAATTTTTAAACCATGGGTTATGTAAATGAGGTTTAAACCATGGGTTAATTAAACCTCCTTTGTGAATTCGGCTATAGAGTCTGAATGTGGGTATGGAGATGTGAATTTTGAGATTTTCTCTTAACACTCCAAATACAGTTACCTACATTACTTTTTTTTTTTATTCTAAAGAGGAAAAAATAAAAACAACAGTCAGTATGATTTTGTAAATAAAAAAATAAAAAAATGAATAATGAAAACACAAAAGGGACTTTAGCAAAGCTAGGCAGAAGGGCTAAACGTCTTTTCATCACAATTTTAAGCATCATATATAAGGAAAAAGGACACAACAGACTACGGGTAGCTAGGACAAACAGTCTCCGTCCTCAGAGGCCTTCTTGCAGACAGGTTTCTCCCAGTGTGTGTGTGTGTGTTGTGCCCTTCTTCCGTACACAAGCCCTCAGCATAAGCATTTGGCAGGACGAGCCCTATATGACCCCCGAACTCACCAAGAATAACATGCTCCAGTGAGTTGGGCAGTAATCACTGACCTTCGTCCCGTCGATCGGTCACTGTGAATCTCTAGCTAGAAGTCACCCGGTTTCCAGAAGGGGAGTCCGTTCCGCTCCCTGAGTTAATTTGCTGCTCGCTTCT